>JAJIYU010003718.1:0-25963 GCA_030144865.1 Tinospora cordifolia
AAAAAAAAAGATTGTTAGAAAATTTTCGAACAAGTTTTGAATTTTTAAATATACAAAAAAACCTTTAGTGTAATGCCCATTTACACTGAAGGCGTCTTTACAAAAGACGCCTTCAGTGTAAATCTCATTTTAGGACAATTACACTGAAGACGTCTTTACAAAAGATGCCTTCATACGTGGACATGACAGAAATCCATTTTCGCTAGGTGGACGCCCACATGGAAAGTTACTGTTGAAAGGTAGGTAGATGCACAATAACTTTTAGTGGTTAGGTGTTTTAAAAATAATTTATTTATTTTATATTATTTGAAAAAAAACTCCGGATATATACGTCTATTTGGATTGATTTAGTGATGTTTAAAAAGAACAAAATTCGCTTCTTTTTAACTCTTATTATAATAAATAATATACAAAAAAGAAAAAAAAAATAACAAGTGTAAGAGCCACACGACCTGGCCATATTGTTCACAACATCATGCACAACAATCATACACAACCCGCTGCTGACGCAGTCGCACCAAAAAAAAAAAAAAAAAAAAAACTGCTGGAGAGGCAGATGGCGACGCGCAGGAGATGCGCAGACGCGGACGCCGGACCCGTGGTCTGGGGTAAGTCACTTGTGCGTTTCATTTGGTTTTGATGTTCAAATGAGTATGTAACACATCTCAGTAACAGAAAGAGCAGATGGTACTGAGAACTGCAATTTCTTCCCTCTCTTCGGGTGTCAACTCCAGACTTTCTTCACTTCCAATTACTACAATCTTTACACGCTCTCTTTCTTCTTCATCGAAGCATCTACTGAGATTCGCTCCTGCAAATTTCACCTCTAATCTTGCCAATAACAACACCCACCTTGAAATTTTTGTTACCAATAAATGCTTATCGAGAGAAATTACCTTTGAAGATGCTTTATGTTTCTTCAATCGTATTGTAGATTTACGCCCAGCACCACCTATTTACACCTTCAATCTTTTATTGAAAGCGATGTACAGGACGAAACAGTATTCAACTGTGATCTCCTTGTGCAAAAAGATGGGTTCGGTTGGGATTTCGCCTGATAAATACACACTCACCATTTTGCTTCATTGTTATTGCTATGTGAAGAACAGTGTTGATTCTGGTTTTGCTGTTTTTGGACTTACAATTAAACGTGGGTATGATCCAGACACGGTTGTATTTACTTCCTTAGTAAAGGGTCTTTGTTTGGTTGGTAGAATTGTTGAAGCCAATGAATTGCTTGAGAAGATGATGAAATTGAAGTACCCGCCGGATGCGATTACGTACGGATTTGTTATTAATGCCTTTTGTAGAACAGGAAAGATTATTGCTGCTATTGAGCTGTTAAGGAGAATGGAGCGGCGGAATTGTAAGCCTAATGCGGTCGCATATAACATGGTTATTGATGGGTTATGTAAAGATGGGCTACTGAATGAGTCATTAAAGATGTTTGAGGAAATGAGTTGTAAGAATGTTTTTCCTGATGTTACTACCTATAGTTCGATTATTCATGGGTTTTGTATTAATGGACGTTTGGAGGAAGCGGCTGGATTATTCCATGAAATGATTAATCGGAAAATCTTACCAAATGTAATAACTTTTAACGCATTGATGAATGGTCTTTGCAAAAAGAGAAGGACAAAGGAAGCACATGGGCTATTGTTTTTGATGATTCGAAGAGGCGAAGATCCTGGCATAGATTCGTATAATATACTCATGGATGGGTATTGTTTGATGGGTGAGGTAGATAATGCAGTAAAGCTTTTTAGGTTTGTTGTAATGAAGGAAGTTGATGTGGATGCTATCAGTTATAATGTATTGATGAATGGGTATTGCCAAAGTGGGAGAACGGATGAAGCTTTGACATTGTTTGATGAAATGCCTTGTAAAGGGCTGAAGCCCACAACTATTAATTTCACCACTCTTTTAGGTGGATTGTGTCAAGTTGGTAGAGTTAAGGATGCACAATCTTTGTTCAATGAGTTGGTAAAAAAAGATGTGTCTTTAGATGTTGTAAGTTACAATACCATGATCTGTGGTCTTTGTCACTCAGGTTTGCTGAAGGAGGCCTCTGATCTTCTAAATGATATGGGGCACCGAGGAATTTCACCAAATGTCATCACTTACAGCTCTCTGATTCATGGGTATTGCAAATCAGGACAGTGGCAAGAAGCTAGTTCTTTTCTCATTGAAATGATAAATAGAAGAATTTTGCCTGATATTGCTACATTCAATACATTGATTGGTGCTCTTTGCAAGTTAGAGAAGACCGTAGAAGCAAAGAGTCTGGTAGAGATGATGATTCAAAGAGGTAATAAACCTGACATAATTACATATAACACATTGTTAGATGGGTATTGCTTGGAAGGGAAAATAGAGGATGCTGTAAAGCTATTTAATTCCATGTTGAGTGGAGACATTGAGTTGCCAGATGTTATTAGCTACACTACATTAATTAATGGATATTGCAAATGTGGAAAAATAGATGAAGGAATAGAGCTTTTCATGGAAATTCCCAAGAGGGGATTGAGGCACACAGTAATTACCTATGCTGCTCTTCTGGATGGTCTGTGCCAATTTGGCAGGGTCCAGGCTGCAATGGATCTTTTCAAGGACATGATTAATCAGGGTATCTCTCCAACTGTTGCCACCTACAATTCTATCATTCATGGGCTTTGCGATGTGGGTCTTTGTGGAGAAGCCATAAACTTTTTGAATGATATGATGGAAGCCGGAATTTCACCAAATGTGTTCACTTACAATCATCTTGTTTATGGTCATTGCAAATTATGCCAATGGAAAGAAGCCATTGAATTTTTCCTTGAAATGCTGCATCAAGGAATCACACCTAATGTCACATCATTTAACATTCTGATGGATGCTTTTTGTAGAAAGGGAAATATTAGAGAAGCACATATGATGTTCATAATGATGATTCGAATAGGTGAAGCACCTGATACAATTTCGTACAACACATTGATGGATGGATATTGTTTAGTTGATAGAGTGGATGATGCTGCAAAACTATTTCATTTCATGCTTCATTATGGAACAGTGCCAGATGTTATCAGCTATAATGTGCTGATTAATGGGTATTGCAAAAGTAAGAGAATTGATGAAGCTCTATCTTTCTTTCAAGAAATGCACAGCAAGGGATTAAATCCCACGAAAAATTCCTACAATACTTTACTTAATGGACTTTGTCAAGATGGAAGAGTTGAGGCTGCACAAACCCTCTTCAACGAAATGGTGCCTGACGTTGTAGCATATAATACATTGATACATGGACTTTGTAATGAAGGAAACATGCAGAAGGCCATTGAACTGTTTCTGCAAATGGAAGAAAAGGGTTACTCACCAAACACAGTAACATTTAATACCATTATACATGGATTTCGTCAAAAGGATGAAATCCAAAATGCAATGAAATTCCTCTACAAAATGGCCGAAAGAGATGTCCCACCTGATGTATGCACTGCTTCCATTATAGCTGATTTGCTCACTAAGGATGAGCAATTTGAGGAACATATGGAACTGCATCCTACAGTTTCATTAAAACAAGAAGGAAAATCTGAGGCAATCAGTGTTTTATCATTAGTATCTTCTATCAAGTGCAATTTAATGCATGGCGAAGAGCTTGGCGCCACAAAGTGCTTGCGAAAATCAATTGAATAGAATTGTGTCAGATGAATGCAAGTATTGATTCGAAGGAAATTCAGTAAGTTGTTTATTTAGATGCTGACGTTCAGTTAATTGATCCACTTATTAATTCGTTACGTTACTCTTTTTTGTATGTTTTGTTAACTAGCTAATTCTTCTCAATGTGGTTTTGACCTACTTTTTGAGAGGTTGAGTTGATAAATTTTTTGCCTTTGCTTAGTAAGCATGGATGTTTTGTTGCTCCTTATTTTAACAATGTTCAGCTTGTTTCTATGCTATTTTTCAGTCTTCTGGTAAACACATTCTTTATGTCTAGAGAACATAAAAAGACCAGGTCTTTTGTGCTTCTTTGGAAAGTTTTTGAAGGCCATCATCAAATGCTGGAACTCTATGATTGGAAAATGTGCTATTCATTCTCTATATAGGCTAGACCCTAATAAACGTATGCTTGACATCTGTTATCTGAGCACGTGCCTGATGCAGGCAGAACTATATCATGTTTGTTTAAATTCACAAAATTTTGTTAGCGTATTTATAATGTGATGTGACTGAATTACAAATTTATGAGTATTTGTTGCTTCAATGATTGTTTGTTTAAGTTCTTTCAATGAACAATATCTCCCTTGCTCAACTAGTTTAACTGATTCAGTTCTTTGAAATGAATAGACTATGTATATGTGCAATTGATAAGATCATCAGAAAGATAGACTTGGTGGTGGAATGTAGAAGTTTATACTACCATAAGATTTTAAAGAGACTGAGCTTTAAGACTTGGCAAAAGATTAGGGATGATGAAGTCTTAATTATATGGACACAAGCAAAGAAACTTAAAAAGTTGTTAGTAACACTAAATGTTGTAATGTAGGAGACAGTGGGAGGTGTTATGCATTCGTGGCGGGGCCTAGGTAGGACTTAGGTGGCATATAAAACATTTATTTAGAAGTCTTGAAATTACTTATTTATTTATCTATTGGCCCCCCATATATATATAGACATTCATAAATAAATAATTTTTTTTTTTAACTCGTTGGCCCCTATATGCATAGAGATGAATGGATTGAATGCATGTATGCACACACATATATACATATATGCACATAGACACACACACACACGAACAGTTATTTATAATTATATTGGGCATTTTATTTTAAATTGTATAAAATAAAAAAAGGAATCGCATTGTCAATTGGATAAACAAACGTAGACATAAGATGTTGGTGTTATTATGTTGTCGAATGCAGAGAATGGTTGAAAGAAACCTCAATGTCATGGGGTTTAGGGTCAATGTTTTAGTCTTAAGGGTTTAGGGGCATTCACTTTAAAAAAATGAGAAAAAAAAGAAGTTAAAAGCCCTTGAAAATAAAATAAATTGTAGAGCACCTCTTCCAAGGCTCAAGTAGGACCAAGGTGGCTTCCCGAGTGCAAGGGCCTAGGCAGGGCCTTAACAACACTAGTGCACTAGATTTACAACACGTAATGATTTATCTAAATAAGTGTGATGAAAAGGAAGGTAAAAAAATAATATACATAAACTTGCAAAAATGAGGGAAAGAAATGGAAAAGATTTTAAGCATATTAAGTATAATGAAGGCGATCATCTTTTGCTTATTATAAATGAAGAAAATTGAGAACTCATGTGATAAAATTGAGGTTTGAGTGAATGTAATGGAATCATTTAAAAACTGAAACTTTGGTGTCAATAAATCAATTCAAATTATGAGTGAAAGATCAACAATTAAAGGTGTACACATTAAAGAGATTTGTATATAGGTATAAAGAGAAGAAGAATAGTCCATTTTTTTAATTGATATAGAGAAAACTAATGGTCTGGCTAATGCATTATCTAATAAAAAATATTAGGTTAATGATCTTCTTCTTTTTCTTTTCTTTTTTTAAATATTTTTACACGGGTTTTTGCAAACTTCAGTATATATGGCAATGCTATAAATATTTAATATTCTTGAAATGGAGCAGTTTTCATCTAATTCTTGCTCATGCTGTTAGAAATTCTTTTCCAAGTTAAAATAATTTTTTTTAACTTAATATTATTTTATTAAATATTTTTTAGAATAATAGAAGCACACTAGCCATAGCATATAGTTTATCATGGAGCTGTTGCTAATTGAAAGCTATTTTAATAAATGTAGCGACTAATCTGTGGAAAAATTCATTAGCAGGCAACTTTCACTGTTCATCAATAGGTGCCCTAAAAGAATGGAATTACCGCACGTGTATAAAATTTATTTTGAGTCTTTGTTATTGTAAGCTTTCTATAATGAAATACTTAAAAATATTGTTTTGACTGGAAGCAAAAAGAAATTTTACTGTTGTGAAATGGATATAGAGTCTTGTATCAGTATTTGGTGATGATGTCCTACTGACAGAGTCTTGTATCAGTAGAATCTTGTTTCATTTTTTCTTAATTAATGACATTAAATTTGATTCTGTTTGAGGCATTATCTAAGTTTCAGTTTCTACTCTTTCCAAGTTATGTGTTGTTAATATTCTTTCCGAAAAGAATTCACATATGATCCATCCATCAAATGACATATGACTTGCTGTTGTGGTGATAATAGAGTCATTAAATTTTTTTTTTAAAAAAAACAACTATTTCACTGATGTATTTGGCAGTGAACTTATTGGTGTAATGTTGTTGTGAAGGCTGCCAGGACTCTCAAATGTGCTCATCTGGAAAGGAATTTGAAAATAATGGAGGAAATATGGATCCCCGTGATGGGAAAAAGGTCATGATTCTATCCTAAAAGTGTTTTGGTCTTTGACCATGACCCTTAAGTGCTCTGCAGCTTATCTGGTACAATACTTTCTAGCCCCTTTCAATTTCCATTTGTTTTCTAAGGATTTTTTGTTTTATACTTACATGTGGTTCTGAAGTTCATTGCTTACATTCCTCATTTCCCCCCTTTTTTTTTCAGTTCCTTCTTCAATTTTTTTTAAAGAATCTAAGCAATGAAATATTAAATTATAAAAGTTGCACACACACAAAACTTGGGCTTGTGTAAGAAACAAGGTGTTGGCATGATTTTAGGAGGAGAACTTCGGGTAGAGGAACTGGCTGGAATTTTATGAGTTTTAATCCTACCATCATTGTTCCTCCGAAATCGGTGAGGGAAGTAGAGGGGGGCTTACCAAGGATAAATGGGCTGACAGATTCATATCTACGAAGAAGCTGTAACTGTGGTTTTAAGTACATGTTTTCCTCTTCAGTTTCATGCTAGTTAATATCAAAATTGATTGTAGAATCTCGAGCATCTCTTGGATAGTAGCTTGGCTTCTTTGCTGTAATTTTTTATTATTATGATTTTCTCTTGTTTTGTAACTGATGACTTCATGAGTCTGTTATGGGATAACTTCTTTTCTATTGGGGATATTTCCAAAAAAATATTATTATTCGTAACTGTGGTGTATTGGGTGCAACTTTCACATCCTGGAGGAATAAAAAAGGGTTTGTGTAGTGTATGCTGTATTCAGCTTTTGATAGATTGTGTTGCATACTGCATTTAATGAACTAGGATCAATCCAATAATGCCTGTAAATTGACCTTTCAGAAGAATCCCAATGGAAATCTTTGTTTTAGTTTACCAATCTGCCTTATGGCAATATTTTTAGTGTTAATGCATTCATCAAAGAATGCTTGTCAAAATTCTTTTTATTGAAACAGTCATCCAATAATTGCAAAAATTGTTATAATTAAGGTGAACTTCACATTAGATGAGTTTTCCTCTGCATGAGAACTTTAAAGCATCGGTAGATGTAGATATTCTACGCATATATATATATATATATGTAATTGTTCATCTTTTGGTGAAGGTAATGATTTCCATTAGGAAGTGCCAGCTGCTTCTATTCTTCTTGCCGTGGATGGTCTGTCAAGGATCCATATGCTTATTACTGACGGTTTAGACAGTGATCTTGCTTGTCCTCTCCCAAATGCTGGTACCACAAATTCAACAGCTACTAGCATTAGCCACACTATCTCTAAGCCGGACTGAAGAGCAGGGAGCTATTGCAAAATTTATGAACAGCATCCAATGATTTCTTTTGACTGCTTGGTCCAGGTACGTGTTAGAATTCTTTGTTTTTTCATTTACTTTCCCGTGTATTTGGGTTTAAAAACTATGAGTTTCATAAGTATGATGTAGACTGAGATCTGATATTTGTTTAAGAAACTACAAAGACAGTAATACTAATATTAATACGCATCAAAATAAGAGAGTGATATTTGTTGAGATCTGACATTTGTTAATTTGTATAATTGTACACTTAAAGGATTTGGAGACCATGGTAAGTACCAGTGTTTTATAGTTAGAACCTTGCCCCAGATTTTGAAAAGTGCTGTACTCCCATCGTATATCATATGTTTATAACTGTACCGATAACATTATCATGAATTAGTTGTGGTAATGGATGAAGATTGATACCTGGGCTTTGTTGAATACGTAAAGAACTTGTTTTAATTTGTATTGTCACTATGGCTATAGAAGCTAACTGTTTTCAAGACAATTTCCATTCAAAATTATTCAAAAAAAAAATCCCTTTTTTTTTCCTCAAAGTATGAGAAACATGTGCGTCAGCAACTCAGCATCTAATTATATTATGCCACTGATTTGGGGAACAATGGAAGAGGACATTCTGCAGAGAATTATAGGCCTTGTTCATGATAGAAATCAATACAGCTTTATTATTGATATCATGAACTTGTATGTCATGTCCTTGATATATCATATACATAGTATGTTACTTTTTTATGCTGTTTGTTCATGATTACCACCACAAAAATGATTAGGCCCCAGAATCCCTCTGTGTTACGAAGAACCACATGGAATCATTGTCCATGGGGTCACCTCACATTCTGAGCTAATCCTTTACTGTTGCCTTGTTTAAGGAGGTACAACATTCTCCTTCAATTTAGTTTTACAACTTTTACTGTTTCTGCTTACACCTGCCCTTTTTCCCCTTGTACTATTCTTTTGTTTTCTCCCATTTTTCTTTTTCATTTGGCGATGCTGCTTTTCTTCACTGCCCAGAGACTGTGCCTGAACTTGCTTTATAGGGTTCTATTAATGGACCTTATTATACTGATTTTGGCATCTCCAATGGTTGGGGCAAACTTCTGTTGGTATTCACAAGTATCCTTCAATATATTGTGCTGCAAAGAGTTGGTATTTTGTATATGAACATATAGAGGTTTGTTGAAATGATGGAAATGCTTCTAATATGTTGCAAATGTGGCATTGCTTGAAGTCAATTTGATTGTGGACTTAACATGGATAATAGCATTGTAAAGCTGGATTTTTCTCTATTTTGTGGTTCTTTCTTTTGAATTAATGTGTGCTTATTCTACTCAATCAATCCTTGTTGTTAATTCTACCTGTTTTGGCCAGCATGATGACAGAAATATTGTGATAAGTGACTGAACTATTGCATCTCATTTAAGCAATCTTTTATTTGATTCAAGCATAATTGTTCCATTTGAGATTCACACAAGTATGTTTCTTGTAGTCAACTTAAGGTGCATAAACCAATTGTATGATTTTTGTTATGTTCTATTAAGTAGTGATTCTTTATCAAGCAGATGCAAATACAAATCTTCCAAACGGGAGCATTATGTTGCACTACGTCAGACCTGGAGTCATTGGCATGGTCTTTCAAAATGGCGGCAAAACTCCTGGTTTAGGCAAATCTGCATTATATAAGGTGCACCGATGGTAGAAGCATGATCTCTATTAGTACCAGCCAACTTTCACTCCTTGGACAAATGAGAGAGATGCACCAAGCAGGTTTATTCATCCGGCAATGTGCAGCATTGCCACCAAAAATTACAGTGGTACATTTTTTAAATGCTCTCTCTCTCTCTGTCTCTCTGTTTCTCTCTTCAGTTTCTCTCTTTATTGTTATCTTATTTATTTGTACAATCTATACAACTGAATTCCCAATGGCATCTACTATTATGAACAGCTATGCATTGGTGATCAGTGTTTTCTCATTTGAGTCTTAGAAACAAAGAATTGTGATATAGTGGTGAAGTGAATCATCTACACAACAAGAATTTTAGGTGGATTCACTCTCTCACGGGTTCAGAAGCATGTGGAAATTCATCTCCTTTTTTGATGCCATGGTAGCCATAGTAGAAATAGCTGTGATGTGTATTAGCTATATTACAGTGCAAGAAACAAGATGTGTCTCATGTTAAAGAGTACTGATATTGATGGATTTGCTTCATAAATTCAAACTCACCAGCAGTTGATATAGGTAAGAGTTTGTTTTATCTATTTTGACTTTCACTTTCAGTTTTTTACATGTCATTGTTTTCATTTCTTATAAGACATGGTTTTGGTTATTTTCTTTATTCCCATTCTTCATCAAGCTGAATAAATGTATGGTTTATTTTTATTTTTTTATTTATTTTTTGTGTCGTGATGATATACATGCTGTAACTAAATAGGCCTCTTACCAAGAGTTGTGTGAAATGACTAGAAGATGCTTTGCATATTCCAAATTGGATTTGATTTATTTAAGCTTTCACTTCACTAATTTGGGTTGCATATGGTGTATTTGTGCTCATCTTGAAGGGATACATGGATTTGTTCGGATTTTCTTCATTTCTTAGTGGTGTTGTTGGTCTTTTACTGTCCATCTTTTTAGTATTGTAAGAGCTGTTGTTATGTATTAAGTGTCATTTAATTTGTAGTCTTTTTCTTTTCTTAGGAGTTACTATTTTGTGTTAAGTGCATTTATTTTAAATTTGTTCATAGTTCTAAAAGTTAACTTTATTGACTTATATAAAAGTTATGCTCTTCAATGGAGAGAGATGCAAATGAATGAATCAAAGTAAAGTATCCAAAGTTTGAGAATTAGAGAAGAGTTCTTTTGGTATATTCTTCATTAAACTGTCTGAACTTATAACAGATTGATTTCCTTGTAATGTTTTTAACACTTAGATATTTGTTTTTTTGTTATTTAATGATTTAATTAAATTATCTAAATTCAATTTTAGCTTTCTTGGGGTTAGTATAGCATCTTGACTTTTCTTTTGCATTGTGTTAGTATACTATCTTTCTCCACTACAGATGAAGGCTTAGTTTCATCACTTTGGATACTTACACCAGACAAGACGTGTTGTAAATCAACAAAACTTAAATTTAAGTTTGTACAGGGGTAGGCTTTGTACTTTGGTTGTACAGCGAAACTTAAATTTGACTTTGGCAAGTAAATCCATGATGATTTCTCACCACGAGAAAACTTGTTTGTTACCACTGTGAAACAACCACAAGTAAAATTGGCCTTCATTAGAAATTATAAAACAAGCTTTTAAAAGCCAAATCGTTACTTTCGTGTTAAAATATATTTATCACTTCTTATTTGACAAAAATAGTGCCTATTCTTCGCCATTAGTCTCAATTCTCGGCTTTCCACTTTACAAACACTCAAACAGTTTTTAGGCTCCCCCTCTCTCTCTTATGCGCATCAGATCTTCCTCTCGCTCTTTTGATCCATCCATCAAATTTGAGAGCAGTGTCGGGACATCCAGGTTTTGAATTTCGTTCACATTTGTTCTTCCGCTTTTTGAGGGGGGTCTTTGCTCGCCACCGACTGCCTTTATCTTCTTCTCCTCAATTTCGTAAGTAAATTTGCTTGCATTTCTAGGGTACGTATGGTAAATCCTCTTCCCATTGCAATTGCAATCTCATAAGTAAATTCTATTTCTTTATTTACTATTTGATTGCTCTAGAAGTAATGAATGCCACTCACTGGTTTTTTTTTTAGGGTTTATTTATCTTTATTGTTTGGCTTGCTCTTCTTCTCTGGAATTTGTCACTGGTTGTGTAGTTGAAGATGAAGTTCAGCTCTGGGATAAAAAAAATTCTGATTTATTAATTTTTGTCTTTGGGGCATCTCTGTTCTTAAATGGTTTAAGGTTGTTTGTCCTGTTTTTTCATTGTTGTTTTGGGTCTTCTTTTGTTGTTGTTCCATCTGGTATTTCCTTTTTCAAAGCTCGTTACAAAACTTAGGAGGAAAGGCAGTTTGATTTAAAGAGAAATAGTAGCAATAACTGCAACATTTCTTGCTCAAAACACCGAAATTACTTGGGTTTAGAAGGATTACTTCACCAGAAGCTAGCTTAATATAAATGAATAGGATTGATACATTGTTGTTTCTAAGCATTCAGGATGAAGCTTGTTTATAAAGGGGGAACAACACGTGTTTGTTTTCCATCTGATTAATCACAATAGTAATTATCTTGGATCTGATTTCTATACAGCACTTGAGGACACAAATAAGAACAGAAACAGAGAAGGGAAGAATGGGAATCGATGAAGAGGACAGTGATAGTGGGTGGTGTAATCATGGGTCTGGCCACTGCTTTGGCTCTGCACTGAGTTGGGGTTCGATTGATTGTGCTAGAGAGGTCTCACGAGCTATGAACCAGTGGTGCAACTCTATCCTTGTTCCCCAACGCCTGGCTTGCCCTTCACGACCTCGGCGTTGGTCATGAGCTTTCCTCCATCTACGCCCAATTCAACAAGTAACAACACATCCTTTATTAATTATTCTTATTTGCTAAAAAAAATTGATTTCTCCAAGTTCGTCATTTGTATAGTGCGAACAGGGGATTTGTAATTATTATTTGGCAATGAAGAGGGTATATAATACATATACACAAAAATATTAATCTGTAATTACATTTATTTTCATCTAATATTTTTATTAAATAAATAATTCTTATACATCTTAAACTGTCATAACGATCTCATATTTATGGGTTCTATGAATTATATAAAAATTAAAATTTCACTATTTAATAGATTAACATTGCCCATATGTATAATCTAAGAGTCCCATTTTAGTACCTAAAGAGCCAGTTATATTTAGTAAGAGCAAATGATAATTGCTCTAAGCGTTTATCTTTTTTCTCATAATAACGGATGGTGGCAGATTAATCAAAAGTCTATTGAAATCTTAATTCATAAGACCCCTGTTAATGAACTTTCTATTACCAGATTAATCAAAAGATTCTTTAAAAAAAGTGTGGCACTAAGATACTGTCCAACATGTATACAGAGAGAAGAATAGAAAGATAAAACACCAAATATAACATTGAGATAATCTGGATCGATCTTTTTGATAATCATGTGATGCATATGAACAAAAAATGAATAAAATTGAAGTTAGGATCAGACTATGGAGAAAGAATCCAACTGAAATTAAAAGGAAGATCTTTTTTCAAACTGTTACTTCGCATAACAAAAGTTAGGGGCTGGCTAAGCTTTATAACAGAAGTTGGGCAATTTAAAAAAAAAAAAAAAATGAAAACAAACTGTAATGAAAATATGAACATCATGATGGATAAAAACAGTTAAACAATAAAAAGATAAAATTAGAGATGAACATTTTAATGAAAAGGTAGAGGAGAAGATCCTCAAATGAAGTGAAATGAGAGAAAACTGAAAACTGATTAACATGTACAAGACCTTGAGATGTTTCAATTAGGAACAATGATGAATTAACAATCCAAGCAAAGAAAAACTAAAATAATATGAACAAAAATAACTAAGAAAGAGATAATCACATAACTACTTGTAATTAAAAAGATAACTTAGCCCTTAATCAACTGGAGCCAAGGAAGCGGATTTCATGCAGTTGATCCCACTTAGTTGCGAAAAAAGCTTAGTTGAGATGTCTGTTACTATAAAGATAAAATCAAATGAGAAAGCCTTAACATTGATGCTAAGGGGGATTCAACTAGCATTTGCTTCCATCCATATCCCCAAATGTTATGAACTCGAGTCATGAACTTGAAATTTGAAAATTAGAACATGAGGATTATTGGTCATTGCCATCAAGGAATTGGTCTAGTGGTTTTAGGATAACTTCTTTTTTTTTTTTTTTTTTTTTTTTGAAACAGAAACTTTATTATATTATAATATAAGAAGAGTTACAACCAGATGAAGTATCCGGAAAACTTACAAAGATTGCAAAATTTTATCACCATTACAAAGCCAATCACAAAATTTGTAACCTTTCTCTAACTTAGATGTTGAGATCCATGTTGCAAAAAGGATATTGGATCTCTCCCATATCTAACAATTTGTTTCATACTTCTCCAAAAAAAACTCACCACTAGTTAGAAAGGAGAATAGTTTTGCTGGTACAACCATCATTTACAGATAGATTTTTCATATTTTACTGATTCTATCCAAAAGAAATTTGACTTTGTCCTTCTTTGTAATATTTTGCCCAATCTGGTGGGTCCATTCTTCACCCCTTGACTGTATAGATTGATTATCAAACTGGCATGAACATCATCGAAGAATTTCAGTAAATTTCCATAATTTATCACAACATCCATTACAGTGGCTGCAGAAATATTTCTACATGATATCACAATTATCTTGATAAGTGTAAGTAACTCTATGTAGCCTCAGCTTTACTTTAAATAAATCTCTATTGGTATTAAAGATTTAAAGGTTTAAAGTCTAATATAAGCCAAAAAGCCTTAGCTAAGTACTACTAGTGTTGTGTCTTCAGCTGGTTGATGAAGACATAACTCCATTGCCTGTTTAACTCAGTAAACACAATCTTCCTTATCCCTCAGTTTGATTCTTATGCTATATGTATTAGGTAGGTGCTCTATCTATTACTTCTATCTGTTCTCTTAGTTGATACCAAAACTAATGCCACTCCAATCCATCCCTGCAAGTCAGGCGTTGAAAGTGATAGAGAGCCAATGGCCTTTGGGGTTTCAAGCATTCTTTTCTGTTTCTTCCTACAATGGCCATCCAAAGGGCTGCCAGGTAGTTCAGTGGCTGGTAATCCATGGAGTAGTTTAGGATGTTTTGAGTCTTTTGAATGGGAATCTGAAGAGGGAGAAGAAGATAAGATGCCTCGTGTTTTATTTATTTATGCTTTAAATTAAGGGCCCATTTTATTTTCTTTGCTATACCTAAAGATGAAATAATATAAAATTTTCATTAATTTAAAGCTTGAAATTGCAGGCTGCATTATATCACCCAAGTATCAATCACAAGTCATCTTTATGTGGATTTTTTATGGCTGAAAAACGCATATCTAATACCAATAATTTGATGGGGACATACATGTTTTTTATTCTTGTTTGTTTAGGATATGCATATATTTTTGAACGTAGAACAAAAGTGTAGATCAATAGTTAGCATAGCGTGTTTTTTTCCCTTAATCTGTGCATTTTCCCGGAACAATACTCTCTACATAGACAGATTTACCTGAAGTTGAACTAAAATAAAAAATAAATACACTAATTATAACATATGATCATCATTTATATCCTTCATCTAAATTAGAACAAATATTCTATCCTTGGCAGAGGTATTTATCTGATCTTAGTGTTCCTTGTGCGTGGTCTCTTGACCAGTTGTACAGTTGTAGACATAGCTGATAACTATTTAGTTGCCATTAAACCGTTGTCAAATGTAGAAGAGAAAAACAAGTTTTTCCTTTGTAATGGTCTCCTTGGGAATCAACAATTAAGATGATTCTTTTCTATGTATCCTCCATCTATATATCTATTAGTCTAATGGGCATTTTCTCCTGCTGATGTATTTTTGAGTCATTTTATTGCCTACCAATGAAGTTTCATGCTCGGTTGAAATTGTCATGAAGGGACAAATACCAAACCTTTGTTCTGCAAACGATTATCTTCTAAATCTTGTTCTAATTAAGCAAGTGCTTTGCTTGTCATTTTAAAAGCTTGCACTTCTGTAGTCAGTTTTTTTTGGCTTTTATTTGCAAGTGGTTATACGGGTTCTGAATATGCAATGTGTGGTTGCATGACGGCCAAAGCGGATACTTACAGCTTTGAAGTAGTTGCCTTGGAAATTGTAAGTGGAAAGAGCAACACAAACTACATGCCAAAGGAGGAATATGTCTATCTTCTCGACTGGGTAAATTTTTTCAGATCAATCTCCTTATTCTATTTCTTGAGACGAGCCATTCCATTTCTGTTTTGGGTTCATTTACTTTAGGCTTATGTTCTACAAGAGAGAGGGAATCTATTAGAGTTGGTTGATCCAAACTTAGGATCAGAATTCTCAGCAGAGGAGGCTATGGTGATGCTTAATGTTGCTCTTTTATGCACCAATGCGGCCCCTACACTTAGACCCTCCATGTCTCAAGTAGTAAGCATGCTTGAAGGGTGAATGCCGATGCAAGACCTTCTATCCAACCCAGGTTTCTCTGCTATCGACCCCAAAATGAAGGCCATAACAGATCACTTATGGCAGAACCCAGATCAATCACGTTCCATGTCAAGCACTGGGCCCTATATAGGCAATTCCTCCATTCTACTGTAATAGGAAGTTTAATTTTGATAAATACAGAAGTTCCAATTTTAGTGCACCATACTTTCAGCTCTTTGATATTGACTTTGATGCCCTACCGTGCAGTACTCACTATTTGGCTCCATACTAACTATTGGCCCAATGATTGGTGCAATTACAAGTGGCCCAAGAGCTGATTTTGTTGGTCGGAAAGGGGTAAGTTACTAAAACTAGATTTAAGACACGTACTAAAGACTTGATTGTTTACTGCAAATCATCCTTTATTTTTGGGAGATAGTCTCACAATGTGGTTTTTTTTATATTGAATAAACAGGTTATGAGAGTTTCTGTAGCTTTTTGTGCTGCAGGATGACTCTTAATATTCTTTGCTAAGGTAAGTTTTAATTGGAATGCATAGTCTCTGATCATCATTTTATTTTATTTTATTCTTTTGGATCCTTTCAGCACCATCTAAATGTCTTAAAATGTCTATTGTGCAGGGATCAGTGGCACTTGACTTGGGAAGACTTTCTACGGGATATGGAATGGCCGTCTTTTCCTTTGTGGGACATTTTTCTCTTGCTATACTTTACCAAGTCGCAACACTCCTATGATATGAAACCAGAGGATTCGTGCCATAAATGGATAACAAGTACCTATATTTATTGCAGAAATTGCATCGAAGGATCTTAAAGGTCTTGCTACTTGGAATCAGCTTAAAATGCATGACAACATCCAAAATTCTCAAATTAACAAAGGATTTCATCTTCTGATCTTTTTCTATAGTTAGGATGAATGATCTTTTTGTTATCAAACGTATCATTTTGGATGTTTCTACAGTGTCTACTGCATACGTTTATCCCATGAGAACTCAATATTAGCATTGTTTATTCACTTACATGATCATGTGATTGGATTGCAAATGAATATAAATTAGTATGATTAAGCAATAATGAGACTATTTTTTTGTTATTTTTAGGTACAAGGCCATAATTTCAAGTACAAGTTGTTGAGTTGGATGAACAAAAAGTAGTTGTAGAGTTGGATGAGCAAAAAGAAATGGTTGCAGAGGCTGAAATTGAATCAAAATGTCAGAAACTTTGGTGCATTTCATTCCACTAGGTCCAGAATGGTGGAAAGTATCGGTAATAAAAGTAATAGTAAAAAATACATGTCTCCATTAAAGTAAGGGCATCCCCGCGTATTAAACGAGCTCTGGGGACAATAACGCCACATGTCAGCTTTAAAAAAAATTAAAAAAATAAAAAAAGAGGGAAGAAGAGCGTTGAGGGTTCGGTGCAAACCGAGCGCTCAACGCTCTTGGTGTTGAGGTGGTGCTCCATTGAACGTCACCTCAGCACCATTAAACCACCGTTGGAGATGTCCTAATAGTGAGATGTAAATTTTGGAGTATGTTTTATGTAGTAATAGCATGACCTTCAAAATATATTTGTACGATTTGATGTTACATGTTCATTTCTTGTTTGAAATTGATTCATTTGAAACTTCATATAAAGATAAAGATAATTTTCCAGTTTGTAATATGTTTAATTTGTTGTATAATTTTATTTGTTTTTTTTAATGTGTATGTACATACAAATATATTTTTAAGGAGAATCATTGATTGTTAAAAATATATTTTTAAATGATTGGCATAACACGTTGTTAAATATTATTCTATGATGAGGATAAACCATGGTAGAAATAAATAATTTTTGACAATTGCTTAATCTATAACGGTTTACTTGTGTGTGGTAGATTCTTATCAACCATGGGCATTGCTCATAATTAAAAAGCTTTTTTGTTGTAGTGTCTTATAATTTTTTTTTTAAATGAAAACTTACATAAGAATAATGTGGCTAATATGAAGTTATTCATTATGAAGGCCTGGAACATGCAAGCCTCCGTACTTAGAATGACATCATCCTCAACAACATGTCTTCTAGAATTTAATGAAAATCATTAAAAACATCGTCAATGATTCAAACACAAAATATATTGTGTAATCCACTCATTCCATTTTTGCTTCTTTGAGGATGGAACACTGTCACTGATGGTAAAAAAGCGCGATGATTGAATATATAAGAAAAATTAATCATAATTAATTTTGAAAAACACTCTTAGTTGTACAACCAAGTGGTAGGGAAGGTGAAAAATTTGCTAGATTGACACCCTGTTTAGTTGTGGAACTAGGGCTGTAGAGAAGATGGAAAGTTGTTACGGTTGAAACAAGAAGAAAGCAAGATGGAAAAGGACAGTACGTTGTTGGCTATTTTGGGGCAGTTTAGGAAATTTAAAAATTTGTGACAGAGTGAACTGGTTTATATACTTTTAGGTGGGGATTAACTGCAGGTGATTATAGGCTTAAAGTGGGGCTCATTTAGTTAGGAAAGACTATTGTTATATAAATCTTGTTTTGAATACTAAATGGTATAATATACACTTATAACTAGAGCTAGCAATTTATCACCATGTTGTAAATAAATATTACATGTATATTGCAAATATAAATCTGACATGTTTATTAATCGTGTAATGATATACAAATTCAAATATGGCACAAAAAAAAAAAAAAAAAAAAATGGATGACCCAAATATAACTCATTTAATATGTAACTTGAGTCGGTCATATTTGTGTTATGTTTAATCTAATACGTTTAACTTATTTAATTTGTTGTATCTAATTTTTTAAATTATTTTCTACAAAAATATTAATAAAAATGTAAAACATAAATAATTTATTAAAATTAAATCAAATTAAAAATTTTCAAAAAAATAATAAAAAAATTGTGTTATCAACACATTAATAAAAATTTATTTATAATTTATTTTTTAACTTGTCATTAATCGTATTAAACATGTCTTTTTCAGGTTTAGTACATTAATTTATTTATAAACTGAAATTTAGTTGCACTTAACCTGTTTTGACCTAAATTCATTTACATTAAACTTAAACCCGTTAAATGCATATTATATTCGGGTCGGATTATTATGTTGTAGTACAAATTAGTATCCCTACTTATAATCATTAAATCGATGAACACATATTTTAAAGTGTACATCACTTTTTTTCTTTAAATAGTAGAAATACACACTGTATTGTATATTGTGACATTTGATAGTTAAAATGAGGTTTATATGATATATTACATCTAAAAAAATCCAAAAATAAATTATAGATTTGAAGCTGAAGGATGAGTTGCAGTTTGGGAACAATCTCCAAGTGTGGCGACTTAATATGCTAATACGCAACTACTTGCTTCCTATGCAAATAATGTTGCGAACAACAAATCGTCAAACCTACGTTACTTTTCACCTATTCAAAGCGTGACCAATTTGAGAATCACGTAAGACAATGCTACAAATCTCCTACCATGGCGAAGCACTCTTCTTATTCAATCATCTCATTCAAATGCAGCCATTACCCTCTATTTGCCCCTGTAATCAATTGCTTTCTGCACTCATCAACATCTTGATACGCCTTGTATGCACTATATTCGGGAAGTTTCTATTATTATTAATTTTGGAATTCTACTTGCACTTTCTTTTATATAAAATTTGATTTCCTTTAGTTTGTTTGATCTCCAGATTTTATGGATATGGCATGAAAATAGAATAGAATACAAAAAAGAGCAACGGCATCCCCTTTAAGACAATGACCGAATCGTTTTCACTTGGAATACATTTTTTTTTTTTATGAAAAGATGTTTTTAAAGATAAGCAAGGTTTTCACATATTTATGTTGGAAAAAAAAAAGGGTTTTTTTTTAAAAAAAAAGATTAACCAAGATTTTGAGATAATAAAACCTAATTTTGAAAAGGTTAGAAGGGGGAGGGTTGTTACAATTAATGCTCTTGAAGCACAATTCACAAAAAAATATTCATCAACATTATCCTCGACTCCACCAAAAAGATTTTTCAACCATCTTTTCCTCAATCTAAGTCATTTAGTCGTTTTAATCTCCTTCACAACTCTTCTATTGAGATGTCCTAACACTCGCACACCAATTGAATTGCACCATTAAACTTCATTGGTTTCATTGAAATTAATTTGCTCATCGCTAGAAACCTAAGGAGAATATGCATATCATCAGGTGTGATTGTATTTCACTGAATGGTAGGTAAACTGTGTCGGTCTCTAGATGCCACCTTTTAATGAATGTCAAGATCAATGTCTTATGGCCATGTTTGTTACATGGGATAGGAATAGGATAGGACAAAAAATTGTCATAATCCGGTGTTTGAGACTACATAGGATTAGACAAAAAATTGTCCGGGCCCACTTTTTATCCTATGTTGGTGGGATAACTCAAACCCACCATTTTTTGTGGGATTGAGTTATCCTATCCAAAAAAAATTGACTTATTTTTTTTTTAAAATATTTTTTTAAAAAAATTTCATATCCCATCCTATCTCATCTTATCCTATCCCATCAAAATAATCTTATCCCATCTTATGCACCAAACGGGCCCTATTAAGTATAATTATTAAAGCATGTGATCAACGAGCTCAATCCATATTTATTAATTGTATTTTATAAGCACGCTTGTTAGGGGTGGCATTCTAAATTTCACGCCTTGATGTTACTCCTATGATTTATATACTTAAGTAGACCCAGTCTACAATAACAAAAATATTTCTTTTAACAAAAAACTTGTACCAGGATTGTTGGAAATTCATTATTTAAAGAAAAATGATTGGCAATAAGGACACATAACCTCATTTCTTAATAAGACTGTAGCAATATGATGCTTAAAACTCTTTATTATAGAAGGATTAAAGGCTAAAAAAAGGTGGAAGAAGCTTTTATCTGTCTCTTTCTCAAAATGTGTTTCTCCAACTTCATTGACTTTTTCTCTTTGTTCTCTATCATGCATTGAAACTTCTGGGGTGATAGATTCATTAATTGATGGAAGAATAGATTTTTCCATGACCATAGCTCACCTGAACAAAGCCGTCAATGGGGGTCGTACGCTTGATGTACTATGCCCCAAAGAAGTGGATTATGACTTAGGGATCTACTTCTTTGCAACCAATGGCCTCTTTGATGCCATTCCTACATAAAAGATCGTAATCACCCTAAATTTTTTGACTGGTACACATTGGAAATGAATTTATAAAAAAATATTAAAATGTTCGAAAACATGATTTGTAAATAGATATACGTATAACCTAAAGTTTAGAAAAAGAAATAAATAAATTTTTAAAAATACTAAATAAATATAAAAATGTCTGAAAATAAGATTTAAATATTTATTATAATATTTATTAGAGAAATAAAATAAATCACATTGGTTAAAGTTGGAAAAAAAAATCGGAGAACAAAAAAGATACTTATCGGGACCTTTTTGAACTAATTTTGAAAAAAATGGAGAACTGGGCAAAAATTGTCTCTATGAACAATAACCATGGTACGGTTCATGGCAGTGTGGGTACTATGGCAGTGTGGGTACTGTTCATGCGGGTACTGCTTATCCCATTTTTAAATTAAAAAATAGAAAGAAAAGAGGAATTGCAGATCGTTTGGGGCATTCAATCTTGGTTACCAGAGATCATATTTTCGCTCAGAGATAGTCAAAATGATTCTTAGATCAGATCTAGAGCAATTCTAAGCGTCTAAGGTAAGATTTTGAAGCCTTAAACTCATTCAAATCAATTCTCATAGGCTAACAACACCAAAATCGCAAAAGGATCAGTGATTTAGAGTTTTTGAAGCACGGAATGATCCAGAGTGAATTGAGCTCAGATCTTCCTTTTAAATCGATGAATTAGTGATTCTAGACTAAATGCTGAAAGTTTTGACTATTCATTTGCAGTTTTTGATGGATCTAACAGAATTTGATCAGATCTAGGCGATTTGGGGGCAAAAATCCTTGGGGTAAAGATAAAACTCGATCCGCTCAACATTTGAGATAATAGTCAGAATTAAAGTTGTTATATTCTGAATTTAGAAGAAAATGAATATAGCTTTGTATGCTGATGTGGGGAAATGAGAAATCTGAATTTTAGGAAACCCTTTTATAAGGAATTCTATGTGGATGGCCTAGAATGAATATGAATAGTGATTATGATTGTAGTATGAGGTTTGGTGATTGGAGATTGAATTTATTTGGAGTGTTGATGCAAATATTAAATATTAGAATTGTCTTACTGAAGTAGAAATGATTTATTTAAGAGCTAAGGGGATTTTTGTATAATTTTAAGCTTTAGATTATTTTATTTAATTTGGAAATGTAATAGAGGCCTAAAAAATTTAATATGTAAATTTTCTATTGTCAAAAAAAAATTATAAAGCAGTGAATATCTATGAGGAGTCCTAGTTCAAATTTTTAGAGATGAAAAACCTTTGTTCTAATCTAAATAAATTATTTTGGATACGAAAGGAACCTACTATTGATGTTTAAAAGTTTAATAATATTTATTTGTGGAAATAAGAATTTTGGAGGCTTAAATCAGAGAAATCTGTGGTTGAAGAATATTATTTTGATATGAATAATAGACTGTGGAAATGAATGAAGTAGATTTTTGGAGTTTGGAGGTTTCATCATCTGAGACTAGATTGATTTTAAGGTCTAACAAAAATAGGGATCTTTGGGAAAGATTCTAAGTTAGAAAAAATAAATATGGAAGTTTTATGAGTATCCAAGCATAGAATATTTTTGATTTAAAGTGAATGGAGTGTAGGGGATTTGGGAATTAATTACTTGAATTTTCTATTTTTGGATTAAATGTTTTAAATAGTAGAAGGGTTATTTTTTAAAAATATAAGCTTAGATTATTTCTAATTCATTTTTGGATGAATAACAGGGACTTAAAAAATAAATAATTAATTAATTTAATTTTTATATCATATCAAGAATATTAGGGCGGTGAACTTCTGTGAAGTGGCACAAGGGTTCATCCGGCATATATAGGTGGGCGGGATTCTCTTGCTCACTAGTGTTATGTAAACTTAAAGTTCAAAGCATGATGTTTGTATAGTCTAGGAGGTTAGATGCATGCTAGAATGTGTATAATTCTTGAATGCTTTGATTAACAATTGAGCATAATGTCTAATTATATGCTTTCAGTATTTGATTGAATATGAAGCATAATGTCTAATTACGTACTTTTAGTATTTGCTTGAATATGAAGCATAACGTCTGGTTATTTTTATTACCTGCTACATGAGATAGACACCTTGCATGATGATATAGTATGGAATGAATATGACTGAAACTAAAAGAAGATTAATGGAATAATCTGAATCCATGTATCGGGGCAATGGTAGCATCTGTTGAGACTCGTGGACATGGCCATATTTGCCGCACGACATATTCTGGATCCCATCGTTGGTGTCCTTAATGGAGCCACTTCCGATGGCTGAGGGTTCCTCGGATGGGTAAACAGTGAACGTATGCAATTGCTCTTGTTCTTGGATGTTATGGCAGGTCGAGAACGGTATCATGGCTCTAGACGGTACTGGCTAGGATCGATTTCGTGTCACAGAAGGACACCGGGAGAATAACTTTTTCAGTCGTAGAGTACAATAAAACAAATGACTATTGAAAATGATTAATGTAATGAAAATGTATGCATGTTTTGGATTTTGGTTTATATAATGCTAGTGATGTGTAGGAACGATCCATTGGGCTCTCGAGCTCACCCCACTTTCCTTTTCAGGTATTCGCAGAGGTAGAGTACATTGATTTACCGGCGTATGGATGTGGTAGGGTATCATCATTGGGAGGTTACCAAAGGACTTTAAGTTTCTTTTAATTTTAAATTGTTTTAATATTTTCGTATTTATGAAGAAAACTGAGGCACGTTGCCAATTTTGCTGTTTAATTGTGAAATAAATTTTGAAACACTGTATTTGTTTTGAACTGTGAAATTTTAGTAAGTTTTTAAGGAAATGTTTCAGCTACAAATGAAATGTATATTTTTCTGGTATATCTGAATGGTACAGCATTGGCTGTGTATTTTAATATTTGATTCTACTATAGCATCTTGATTTATTGTGAGTATTTCTATGAAAATCCGGTGATGTGTTTTAATATAATTTATTGTTAGTTGAATAGTCATATGAAATGATTTTTATATTTTACTCCACTAAGTCTAGTGGTAAGGATGGTCAGGCACAGGATGAATTGAAAGGAAAACGTTGATGACCCTAAGTTCCCGACAGATCAGACCCATGAAAATGTGTACAGTCCTGGACGCACGACATCTAAGTCAAAGGGAGCGCTTATTTATGCACTGGGCCGAACGTGACATGTGCAGGAGGACTTGGGTTCTAGTCTGGGGGCCCGGGGTGTCACAAATACAAAACATATTTAATAAATTTTCAAATTTGGAAGCAAAATAAAAAGAAAAAAAAATCAAAAGATAGGTCTTGACTACACAGGGTTGAGACTTCCTTACTTGTCTTGGCCTTCTTAAGTCAAGACTTATGTACAAGTCTTGGCCACGCATGACCAAGGCTACCCTTTGAGTTAGGGCATCCATTTTCAACGGTTTTTCCATGCTAAATCACATGAAAATATAGATTTGAACATCAAGAATTGAATAAAACAACTTTAGAATGAAAAAAAAAAAATCTATTTCTTATTAGATATAAGGCTTAACGTCAAGAATTAAAGTTGTTTTCTTTTGTCTCAAATGCACAAAATATTCTCAACCACGACTTGAGACCTTGATCAATGATGTACTATGATCAAATTTTTGGCAAAACCACAGTGAGAACAGTGAAGATGATGGCAATGGCGTTTCAATGGCTGAGAAAAGGTAAATGGCATTAGGTAAATGGCATTAGAGATGGATTGTGCACTAAAGAGGGTGGTTCAAGTATTTAAATAAATGGGGTGAATTTAATAAGTTCTTGAATTAATGGGGTTAACTTATTATGTGGGTGATAAAACTTCAAATTGGGTGAATTATACGCTAAAACTGGGGTTCATATTTACACACTCACCCAAAAAAAAAAAAAAAATCTCAAAACCCTTTGAATCAAACATTTTAAGGTTGCAATTATTTTAAAAAATAATCCAAACATATTATAAATATATTTGAATAACCATCATTCACCATTTGATATTCTATAACCCTAAAAGTATAATAAATTGATAGTATTTTCATATTTCACCATTCTCGTGTAACTTATGTATAAGACATATGCATTATCTTTGTAACCACTATTATATTTATATATTGTAAATGATATCTGCCACCCCATTATAACTAGGAGTCTATGTCAAGGGGTGTTTAAATTGCAAATGGAGTACCACGGTTGTATATAAACCTATCATCAAGAGAATAAAAAGACTCTCTCTTATGTCTCTTCTCTTAGATATGCTTTTTCTGATTTCCTTTATTTTATAGTAGTTTTTATTTTATTTTATAACAGGTCATTAGTATGATTACACTCATCCTGAAAAATCTTGAAAATCAAAGAGGTTACTTTAAACGAACAAGAGCTTGAAAGGTAAAAGCTTAATGGTTTATTTTATTAGAAATTTAATTTGTGTGGTCAATTTCTATTTTGTTATTTCATTTCTTTTGCATATATGCATGATTATTTATATATAATATTATTTACCACGAATTATATATAATGTAACTGACTAAGAAAGTATATTCTATAATTGTATCTTGAACGATCTTTTATATTAGAAATTAGAAATCATAATAGGACAAATAAATAATTTATTTGATACTAATATCAATTAATTATAATTTATTCTTAAATTTTATAATATAAATATTATTATAAATTTGAGTTAATAGTATATAAGGGCATCCGCAATGCTGGTGGTCAGACGCCCGTTGCTGGGCGTCTGACAAGGCGTCAGTGCCCCGAGCGCTCGGTTCAGACCGAGCGCTCAGGGCCCTTTTTTTTAATTTTTTTTGTTTTTTTTTAAAAGAAAGGCGCTGCAATTGCAGCGCCCAGAATTCTGGGCGCTGCAACTGCAGCCCCATATATATAGTTATATATATATATATATATATATA
>JAJIYU010003719.1:0-25997 GCA_030144865.1 Tinospora cordifolia
AAATTATATAATGTAATAAATTATAATAAGGTATAATAGATAATCATATTAGTATATATATATATATTTGATTTTATTTGCCTTTTATATGGGGTAAAATGGATTAGAACAAAATAATAATAATAATAAAACAAATATATATATAATGTAATAAATTATAATAAGGTATAATAGATAATCATATTAGCATATATATATATATATATATTTGATTTTATTTGCCTTTTATATGGGGTAAAATGGATTAGAACAAAATAATAATAATAATAATAAAACAAATATGTGGTTATATTTACATGGAGATATATGGTGAGAAATAGAAGGAAAAAAAAATACATTATTTATATATAAAGATGGATGGTGTTGGTGTGGTTTGGACCACAAATTAAAAGCAAAATATATAGTATATATATAAAAATCATGTGGGACGGATGAAGGGTGTTGGTGGTTTGACCACAACTTGTAGCTTCTTCTTGACTCCCATCTTCATTTCTAGAAAACCAAAATAAGGAAAAAGACAAAAGAAAGAAAAGAAAGTCAAGAGGAAAGAATGAAGCTTTTGAAATTGATTGATTGTTGGATATAAGGTAAGGGACGGTGGGAACATTTCTCTCAATTCATTCGGCTTTCTTTTATCTTCCAACTCCAGAACGTCTATTTCTAGGTGCAGAACGAGAACAGAAAGGAAAAAAATAATAATAAGAAGGGAAAAAAGCTTATTTCTCGCCAAATTTGACGCACTTATTCTAGTTACTAAAATGCTAATTAAGTCTTGTACTACAATCTTATAGGTACAATTTTTACTATGGATAGTGTTTTATACCTGTATCCAAAAATTAGATATTTTTTCACAGTGAGTAAAACTTAGTAAAAGTTATATCAAAATACTTCTATTGATAAATAGATCTCAAATATGTAGTTAGTTCTCATTTGTTTATCTTGTATATTCCGAAATAAATACCCAAAGTTAACCTTTGGATGGGTTTTTGATGGTGTTAAACCCCAATAAAACCTTGATTGAAACCCATAGGAGTGTAGAGAATGAAAATATGTACCCATCAACACCAAATTCATAAATTTTGGATATCAATTGAAATTTTGGTGAATGATTGACCCATTATGGTTATTTATTGAAAATGGAAATTTTAATAAAAATATAGTTAAAAAAGCTTATTTTTATATTTTCTGCTATAGAATTATTTTATATGAGCAGAAAAGTAATATTAAAGATTATTAAGCATATTCGAGTTAATGGGCACCAATAGGTGGAGTTAAACGAATATCTTGGGTCACATAGGAGTAGTAAATACGTGAAAAATGATTTATAAAATAAATTCAAATGAGTTGAATTTGATTTGATGCATGTAAAATGATTTGTGACGACATGATTTGATTGGTGCTGTGGAACTAGATTGTTATTGGATATTAGAAACTGGTTGGACAGTAATTAGTGAGTAATTTTTACTTGTGGTATTATATCTGACATTGATATTAAACTAAATTGTTGTTTTTATTAAATAGAATGATGTATATTGCATTTCATACGTATTTGAATTCTATAAAATGATTTTGATGCATTGTAGCATGTCAATGGTGTATCTAAGTAGGTTATTGACATGACAGCATTTCTATTGGTCATAGTCTCAGGGAACAAACTCACAGGATTGACCATTATGGTAATCTTGGTTGGTGCATTCTTGGCATGAGATGAATGAAATCGAAATAAATAGATAATTGGATAACTAGAGGTCCGATGTACTTCTCATTTGCGCGGTGAGGAGCAGATTCGTTCTGTTATCTGGAAGGAGGGAAATGGCTCATGTTTTAAATGAGTGCATGTTATTGAAATCGAATGCATGTTCACACATTACATTAAGCATGTAGGGTATGTTTATTTCATTTCGCAAGTGATTTAAATTTGTTTTTGCATTGCATGTTTTTATACATATGATGGCGGTATAATATCATAAGTTAGATTATTCACGGAGCTTGTTGTTTGCTCACTCCACTCTCAATCATTTTCTCCAGGTTCTGACAAGAAAGCAAAACGAAAGATGATGTGAAATAGTTATTAGGTTTCTGAAATTAATAGTATGTGAAAAGTGTAAAACTTAGTTAGATTACTCTTTAGGGAAATGAATATGAATGTGTTATCTTTTGAATGTATTGTCAGAACAAATGATGGATTTTATAGATGTATGGTTATGTGGATGAAGGAAAATATGTGATTTTGTGTATTACATGTGATTATCAGGTGTTTGAAATGTGCGACATGTTATATTTTTAGAGGAGACTCTATCACAATTTTTAGGAAAATTGGGTGATTTGGTTCGAAAGGCTTACAGGATTTTCGAACATGTCAGAGTTCTGACATGTTTGAAAATTCTGTGTCGATCGTGACGTCACCTGCGAAGGGGCACGACAGGTATTCCCTGTGATCTAATCTAATTTTTCTCAAATCATAGTCTAAGAGAGAGTATTTCCTACAGCCTTGTACTGATTCCTAAAGACTTCTAGCTGTCGCAGGCAGCTACGGTTGGGAATACTTACGATCCGTCTTGCGGCTCGTTGATCTCAAACGGTAACATATAAGAGATGTCACCTCGATCTACTTCGGGTTCGTCAATCCCACTTGTATGTGGATTCTTAATAATCCTTTAATCTTATATTAGGTTTTAAACAATAATAATCATATCAGCCCATTGCACACTTGACATCTAACCAAATAAATGATATATGCAATTTCCTTGGCAAATGAAATGAGTGAATGCTAGAGTATTACTATGCAATTCCTATGAATGCGTGCATGTAATTTAATAGTAAATCATCATGTTATCAAAGAACATCTCAACAAAGTCAAACACTTTCATCATCATGATTCAAATTATTCTAAAACTAAAATGCTTTGAATTTAAAATTCATATAATACGGATAAATAAAGAAATCTCGCCCACCTAGATTTACGGATTTCCTTCTTTTTGTTTGTCACTAATATTTGTTCTAAGAATATCGATCTGGAAATAGAAAATGTATTATAGTAATTATTTATAAGTTCTTAATTGTTTTTACTTTAGTTTAATTACAATAGATTTCCTAACTAAAGTTTCATAATAATTTCATGACTTTTTAATTTTTTTTTTAGTAATTTTTAACTAATCAAAATTATTTTAGTGATCAGCTTCATGCATTAAAATTTATTAGATAAGTATTCTTCAATTTTTTTGTCTCTATAATTTAAATAAATTATTCATATCTTAAATAAAATAATTACGAACTAAATAAGACTTCTAATTATTAAAATTTCAGCTTTTCACTACACAAAATTTTTATTGTTTTTCCTATCAAAGCTTAAAGTTTTTAAAGGTTTATTATCACTATTACTATTATTTTCATGTATTTAACTAATTAAATAATTAAATCTTTAAACTTTTAAATTTATCTTACTGTCCACCTTTCATGTTAGAATATTCTTTGTTAGTTTATGATTTTATTAAGACTTTCTTAAGTTTTAAGTTTTCTAAAATATTTATTGACTAAATTCTTAAATCTTTCCTTTTGATTCTATGTCTCGCTTGGAGTTCACGTTCACTTCTTTGAATCCGAAAATTTTTAGCAACGTTTGTTTCACTTCTGCTCAACATGAAATCAGAAATTTAAAAATCAAAACATACATCCGAATTCCAATTCTTTTCCATCAATTTAATCCACCTTAAGTTGTTCCAATATCCAAAATTCCCAAACAAGTTCATCATAACATACAGCTCAATCAAAGACTTAAATCCAGAATTTGATTTTCTTCTTTTTGAGCTAAGGTTTCACTGTTATGAAACCAGAAAATCATTGCAGAATTTTTATCCAATTAGGCTACATTAGTTGTTTAACTATGTCAAATCCCTCAAACGATTCATTCATACGCACGGCAACATCAAGTAATCAACAACCAGGATTTTTCTTACCTTCCATGTTTTCAACAGTTGGCCGAACTAGAAATTGAAGCTAACAAAACTGATGGTGCTCTTTCTAATTTCTGTTGAACGATCACAACTCAACCAAAACTAGATCGTGCTCCAACTCAACCACGAACCAAAGAAGAAAAATAAAAAACCAGATCATGTTCCAATCTTGTGTGTTCCGTGTTCTTCCCTAGCTACACCGATCAGATGCTCAAACCCAAAATCAATCCCGTTTCAGATTTCACTCTTTCTTGTTGTAACAAACAAATCCCCAAAGCAAGATTTCGGAACTCTAAACTCCAAACCACAACTCCATTTCGTTGCTTTCCTTTCCTTCCTCTGTTATCACAATCAAAACCAGAAATTGAACCCACAAACCGATCGTGCTCCTTCAATTTTCCAGCTTACTTCACGTGATTTTTAGCTCGCCTAAACCCAGAAATTAGATTACAGTGTTTTTCTTTCTTCTTCCTCACTGGTTCGTTCCCTTTGCTCCTTCTTCTTCTTCGGCTCTCCTTCTTGCTCGCGCCGTCAGATGACGCCCTACAGAGCTTCTTCTTCCATTCATCTTCAATGGCCAACTCCAACTTTTAAAGCATTTCAATTGTCCAGAAATTTCTGCAATCACCGCCCAAACTCAAACAACCCAAAAATTTCCATTGTCCAAGCATTTCGGTCATCAGCGACCAAACCCAAGCAACCCAGAATTTTCTGGTTCAACACCGATTTTCTTGAATTTTGAATTTTTTTTTCTAATCACTTTATTTGTTTAGAACTTTATTATAAGTTTATATATGTTAATAATATCATTACTTATTCACCTTAATTCTTTCATTATATGTATAAATATTTTTTAAACATCAATTTATTGTAAGTTCCTAATTTCTACTTTCACCAATCAAGAAAAATTTTTCAATACTAAATTTCATCATTTTTTTCAAACTAATTCAAGCTAATATTGGATATAAATTTATTTATTTTTTATCTTGTTATATCCATTGATGAATTTCTAATTTGAACATTTTAACTTTTGACATTAATTTATATTTACAAAAATTATTTATTATTATTATTAACGAACCCATGTTACAAAATTTGGAGTTTTTACACATACTATTCCCCAATTAAGATCAATTAGTAATAATTGACACGGTATCATTACTCCCTTGGGAAACAATATATTAATTACTTCAATTTAATTAATTGGACAAACTCAATAATCTATCTTTGGGCTTAATAATTGTTTACCTTTCAAAAAACTAACATAATCTATTTTTCAAATACACTTTTCTGACTCAATTATTAATAAAATATTATTAACTTACTTTAGAAAATATTAATCTATATAAATTTAATAATATTAATGCCTTAGCTTATAATTATTAAATAATCATCGATTAAAGTAGAAAATATGCGGCACATGCATAATATTGCAATCATGAATAACTATGGGCATGCAAATACAAAGTGAATATCATATATAATATAATGACAATCAGAATAACTATCCATATAATATATAATCATGAATAACTATGTTCTAATTAGCTAGACAATCAGAATTGGTATAATATCATGGTAATGACAACCAAAACGTTTTTAGATGATATACTATGAAATTTCTATATTATGAAATTCATAAATAAGCGGATCTAGTACTAGGGCATTTAACGTGCGTTGATAAAAACAACCCTTGTAATCTTGATTTGTCCTTGCCTATTAAAACATTTTAAACTTTTAGTAACCAAAGCTAAAAGGGTGACATTTCTTTGGTCAGAGAAATTATTTTATAAGTAAAAACTAAGTTTTGTAGAAATTTTTATAGATCTTCAATCTTATACTTCTAAGCTTATACACAGCTTATGGGAGCCAAAAATCTTTTTAGAAAGCTTTGGATTAAAGATTGAGACCGTCTTTCCTTTTAATTTAAAATAAAATAATTGAGTTATGGAATCAATTTGACCAACGGTTTACTATTTTGCTCTTTTATATTAGATGATTATAATACATCTTATAAATTATATTAAGGAAAAACATATTTCTATACAAGAAAATGAAAATAATTATATATATACTAAAAATTTAATATCAAAAAGACTAGAAAGCATTAATTAACAAGTATTTTTATAACATTAGTATACAACCAATATAATAATGATATAACATTTAGCTTATAAACAATGGTAATATTGAGATACAGTTGATATAACATTTATATACAGAGTTATAAAATTATTGATTAACGATTATTAATATACCAAGAGTTGGTATATAGTCTATATAATATTACTATAATATTTATGTCAGGACCCCTTCCCTAGGCTAAAGGGCAACCCGACCGACACAGTAGCCCGACAAACTCATACACCATGTCAAGTTTGCCCAACCACTGCTAAGCCTCTCCAATCTCATACAAGAAACGATATCAGAATAATTAAAGGACTCGAAGCGAAAGTAAACAAACATACGAAGAATGATCATTATATTACATAGTTTTCATGTCCAAAATACACAGTTGACCACACACACACACACACACACACATATATATATAGACACACACAAAAGGATGACCGACCTCTAACAGAGGACCAACAAAAAGGAACAAAAAATGTTAGGGAGCTGGGCGATCGCCACGCCCTTCCCTTTATCAGCCACCGAAGAACCTGAAATATTAGTAGAGTAGTGAACCTAAAATCAACGTAGCTCAATGAGTAGTAAAACCAGCATGACAACCATAACCAACATTCCAAAATAATGCATATACGCATGAGCAGTAAAAATGATATAATATACGAATGCATGGCATAGTATGAAAACAATTATAAACAGTGCAACAGTTTTAGAAAACATTTTAAATACATGCTAGTTAAAAACTATATCTTGGCTAGGGTTAAATCAGCAAACCCAACCTATGATCATCGATCAAGCGGGTCTTGAGTCAAGCGTACTGGCCACTTGAGCGAGTCGTAAGCTAGGCGTACCCATCAAATATCCTAATCCCGACACTCGACACCTAAGTACTGTGATTCCAGCAAGTTCTAAGGCTAAGCGCATTGATCATGTGCCCTAACCCCAACACTCGTCCCTCGAGTCTAATCCCAATCATATTATGTACCTTCACCCCGACGCTTGGCCCTCGAACCTATGGTCTCGTTACCCGTGTACATCTACATTTTTTAAAATCATTCAGATATATCTCAACCTCATGAAACTATTTAAATCATGTCATTTCACACAAGTTTTATGCAAATAACACAAGTCATAGAAAACACCTGAATCAAACTACTCACCTTGGGTCTTGTGCACCGATGGCCCATCGAAAACTGGCCCCGTCCTGTAGTGTTCACTCGAGTCTGCATTATTTAAACTTAATTTCAGTTCTTTATAGAATGTGACTTAATTCCCTACTCAACTATACATAATCAGTCTCAATCAACCCAAATCTGATTCAGTCGAATCCGATCAATTAGTCAAACTTGGTCAATGGGTCAAACTTGATCAAAATTGGTCAATATGATTAATGTTGGTTATCCTTGGTCAATTTGGGTCCAATTGACCAAATTCAACTTAGCCCAAATTCAAGCATTTGCCCTCTTTGCGCAATGAATTTGTCGATTTTTTTTGCGACTAATTCGTAAGTCGAATTTGCACGAAACTTTTTAGATTTCACCTACACTACCTAAACCTTCACCAAAATTTTAGATTTTGATTTTTGGACACCATTTTATAAGGTTTTTAAGTGCATTAACAGGGACTGTGAAATCTCGTACCTCATGTGACTGACAGTCAAATGGTGCATCGATTGACCCCCTTAACGAATTCAGATTGGGCTGAAATTTTGGTACACACAATCTTGACATGTCTAGAGACTTCTCCACCAAATTTATCTCACAATACCAACATTTGATCAGTCAACTTGTCTCCTCCTTTTTTGTCATGTAACAAATTGTTCAAAACCTCAAATTTCTTATGGTTTTTCAAGTGCCTATGCATATCTATTGCCCTACTGATTTGAGACCCTATCATACATATTTTGTATAATTTAGGTTTCAGAATATTGGTAGTTCAAATCTCATTTCAAAATAGTAAGCATTTACGGTCATAACCATTCCTAAATACACCATACAATATAGCACATATCAACAATTTAAGAATTTATTCTAACTAGAAATTAGCATGTAAGTAGGCATTTTGGCATAAACACAAAATTGTGCATACAAATGTTTAGGGGTTGGGGCTTATACCTCCTTGTAGCTTCTAGTGTGAGGTTTACAATGCCTCAGATTTCAGTCCAAACGAATGTCCCTAGCCTCTTCAAATTGTGCCTCAAAAACACTTCCCATAACTGTTTCCTGCTGAAACTATTGAAACAATGAGCAACCAGTCAACTTCAAGGCTTTATAAAACGTGGTTAGGATCTCAGATTCGAATTTCTATCACTTGGAGATCAAAATGCACATGACAAGAAAGAAAAATGAGTACTTTTACCTCAAGAAGGGATCTCGCATGGGCTGGGAATTACTCTCTTAAATATCAGACCAACATAGTTTTTCTATAGATTTTTGCTGCAACATTGGCCAACAACACCTTTTCATGTTCATTTTTCTCTCTAGTTGTTGTGCATTTTGACAAAGGGTTTAGGGCTTCTTTGAGAAGGATATGAGAACTTTGAAATGCGCCAAATTTCAAAGAAAATGGACTTAGAATGAAGGAGATATGAATTCGGAAATATGGGTTATAGGAACTAGAAATCTTGATCAAGAATGTGGTTTTGTTGCATGTTGAGGTGGCTTTGCATGGCTAATGAAAGTCTCAGGTGGCCATCCACATGGCCTATGAGCCTCCATGCATGGTGACTTGTTGGCACTATGTATTGGCCTAGTGAAGAGGTGTGATTGGACTGCAAAACCTGGGGTTCAAAACCAGCTTCTTGGCTGGTTTCTCGCATGAAAAACACCCAGAAAATTGTTGAAAATCGCTCAAAATTCAAAAAAAAAAATGAAGGGAAGAGAGAAATGGGGTGGGTGGGCCAGCCAGACACATGGACTGGCCCACGCCCTGGCCTGTGCGCCTGGGTTTTTTTGGCACAAGCCAAAACTGGCATGGGCTGGACTGTGCCAGCGACCCAAGTCCGCACAGGCTCCAGCCCATGTGGCTGAAATTCAAATATTTTTTAATTTCTTTCACCTTTTTTGTATGTATACGTATATATACATGTTTTTATGTATATTGTTATTATTATTATTTCATTTTCATTTTCATTTAATTTACCCACTTATACATTCACCAATCTTTATCAAAATATTTAATTATATCCAATTTTCGTCATTTATACAATTATTTTTCAAAAAATGAATAATTCATCAAAAAATTTTATTAATTACTCCAAAAATTTAATAATTACTCAGAAAAATTATATTTCTCTAAAAATTATATTTCTTTTATGATTTCATGTATTTTCTCTTAAAACTATATTTTTTTTCTTAATTATTCAAATTTTCTTTGATAAGTGATTAAAAATAGAAAAAATTTAAGAAAATTCATATATTTTTATTAAAAATTTTAGAAAATACATATATCGAATTCATTAATTGTATATCAAAACTATGGATCATCTCAATTTAGCTTATAAATAATGGTATAAAATTGATATATAATTAATATAATATTAATATATAATATTATAAAAATTATTAGTTAACAGTTATTAGTACACTAAAAGTTAGTATATATCAGTATAATATTAATACAATATTTTATTTATAAATAATAGTATAATATTAATATATAATTAATATAATATTAATATATAGTATTGTAAAACCATTGGTTGACAAACTATTAGTGATGTAAAACCATTATGTGTACTGTATTGTAAAACCATTGGTAACAATCCGCTAATTATCACTAAAAATCTCTCTAATCTTCATTGTCCCTTTCTCCATCACATTTCTCTAATCTCACTAAAAATCTCTCTAATCCTACTTTCTTACGTTCCTGTTCTCTGCACCTTTCGCCACTGGTGCCTCTCTCGTCCCTATCTCTACGTCGTAATCAACGGAATCATCATAATCATTGCCGCTTCCTCCAGATTCCAAGACGAAGCCCATGACGACCACAATGATGATCACTTGATCCGCTGGCGAAACCACGCGCAGGGGTAGTAGAGGAGGATTTGCCGGTGAAACCAGGCACAGGGGTAGCATAGGAAGATTTTGACACCGTCAAAACTACGCAAAGGAACACCGCCAAAACCACGCACAGGGGTAGCCGAGGAGGATTTTAACGCCAGCGAAACCATTCGCAGGGGCAGCAGAGGAGGATTTCGACGTCGACGTTTCGTTGAAGAATAAGACTGAGGTGCCGATGACGATCACAATGATCATCACTACCACAACCGGATTGATCCGACAGCGAAACCATGCGCAAGGGTAGCAAAGCAAGCTGAAATAGTCACTCTTCTCACCGAAAAAGTCGCTGATTTCTTACAGCTTCAGTCACTGGAGCCACATCACTACGAATTTCGAAGGTATCCCTGGATTTTATGCCAATGTACGCCAAGATGTATAGGTGCATATTAGCTGCATCCATATCCGATATAATTGATCATATTTTAAATTATATATCATAACTAAAACTTCGTAAAAAATAAATATAATATAAATCAAACTACAACAAATTAAAAAAGCAAGAATTTTTTTAAAAGAAAAAGAAGAAAATTAAAGAACGCTAGAGAGAGTGAAAAGTTTTTCAAGAGAGAATTGTTCTCTTTGTTGATAATTTCTATGAGGCACAAGACCCCTTTATATAATTTTTAGATGGGGGGTTACATCAATCATAATGATGACATTTAAATAATTTCATTAATTTGGACATTATGTGATTCAGAAGTTACATAATATTAAATATCAAAGGGGTTGCAAAAATATTCAATATTTTATTATTATTATTATTTATAACGTTCTCCTTTTGAATGCCTTTTATATTAGAATATACCTCATTAAAACCTTACTAAATAAAACCCAGTGGGGAAAAAATTTAGAAGGAAAAAGAGTATATATTCTGATGGAGTCTTATAATATTGTTAGGACTGCCTCGTTAAAAACCTTGCAAAAAAAACCCAGTGGGATAAAACCTTAGCTAAGGAAAAAAAGAGTACAGTGTACTAATCAATAACTTATCTTTATTCTCCCCCTGTTGATGATATCATTTAAAATCTCGAAGCCGACGCATTCCAATGTTATGAACAAACTTTTCAAATAATGTAGTCGATAAAGCCTTTGTAAACATATCTACCAAATTGTCACTTGAATGAATTTGTTGAACTTCAATTTCACCGTTCATTTGAAGATCATGTGTGAAGAAGAACTTTGGCGAAATATGTTTTGTTCTATCTCCTTTTATGTATCCTCCTTTTAGTTGCCTGATGCAAGAAGCATTATCTTCATATAATATTGTTGCAACATCATTCTTGAAGATAAATCATAAGTCCCTTCAATATGTTGAATCATTAATCTTAACCAAACACATTCTCGACTTGCCTCATGAATTGCTAATATTTCAGCATGATTTGATGATGTAGCAACTAATGTTTGTTTGGTAGACCTCCAAGATATAGCAGTACCACCATATGTGCATCGGATAAGTGTCCTGCATTTGCATAACCAACTAATTATTCTCAAGATTCATTTGAATAAAATAAACCTAGATCAATTGTGCCTCGGAGATATCTGAATATATGTTTAACTTCATTCCAATGTCTTCTTGTAGGTGAAGAACTATATCTTGCTAATAAATTCACAGAAAATGTTATATTAGGTCTTGTGTTGTTAGCAAGATACATTAATGCACCGATGACACTAAGATATGGTACTTCAGGACCATGTAGTTCTTCTTCATCTTCTCGAAGCCAAAAAGGATCTTTATTCACATCAAGTGAACGAACAACCATTGGAACACTTAATGGATGAGCTTTATCCATGTAGAATCGTTTCAAGATCTTTTCTGTATAAGTTGATTGATGAATATGAATTCCACTTGATAAATGTTCGATCTGAGCCGAGACAAAACTTAGTTTTACCAAGATCTTTCATTTCAAATTCTTTCTTTAGATAATCTGCTACTTTTGGAAGTTTTTCAGGACTTCCAATAATGTTCAAATCGTCGACATATACAGCAATTATAACAAATGTAGATCCAGTTTTCTTAATGAAAACACATGGACAAATTGGATCATTATTATAACCTTCTTTAGACAACTACTCATTAAGACGGTTATACCACATTCCTCTAGATTACTTTAGTCCATACAAAAATCTTTGTAACTTTATTGAATAAATTCTTCAAGAATTTGAGTTAGATGCTGCATGCATATGAAATCCTTTTGGAATTTTCATATAAATATCGCTATCAAGAGATCTATATAAGTAGGTTGTTACTATATCCATTAGATACACTTCAAGTTTTTCTTAGACTGTCAGGCTCATAAGATATCAAAATGTAATTGCATCGACCATATGAGAATATGTCTCCTCATAATCAATACCTGGTCTTTGGGTAAAACCTTGTGCAACAAGACACGCTTTATATCTTATGACTTCATTATTCTCATTTCTTATTTACACAAAAACCCATTTATACCTTACAAGGGTCACACCTTCAGGTGTTTTGACTACAGGTCCAAAAACATTTCGTTTTGCAAGTGAGTCTAACTCTGCCTAGATTGCATCTTTCCATTTTTGTCAGTCATGTCTTTTGCGACATTCTTCAATAGATTTAGGTTCAAGATCCTCGCTTTCATTCAAAACATCAAGCGCTACTTTATATGCAAAAATATTATCAACAACCTTTTCTTTTCGGTTCCATCTCATCCCCATGGTGACATAACTAATTGAGATTTCTTCATTATTTTCAGGTATATGTACCTCTTCTGGGGTTTCATTGTTATGTCACTGATCTCTTTAGGTGATACCTCCGCCATTTGGACATCCTTATCAGTTGCTCATTTTCTTTTTCTAGGATTTTTATCTTTGGAATCAATTGGTTTACCATGCTTCAGGCGCGTCTTTGATTCATTTGCAACAAGTTGTCCTTCAGGGACTTCAATACGAGCTGGAGCATTGATAGCTGGAATATGATATTTAGTCACTCTTTTAAGATTAGTGAATGCATCTGGCAATCTGTTTGCAATATTTTGCAAATGAATTTACTTCTGAACTTCATGTTTACATTACTTTGTTCGAGGATTAAATTGGGATAATGATGAAGCATTCCAATCTACTTCTTTTCCCAGCTGTTTATTTTCTCCCCTTAATGTTGGAAAAACTGTCTCATCAAAATGACAGTCAGCAAACCGGGCTGTAAAAATATCTCCAGTCACTGGTTCAAGATACTTAATTATCGATAAAGAATCATATCCAACATATATACCTAACCTCCTTTGAGGATCCATCTTAGTGCGTTGTGGTGGAGCAATTGGAACATATACCGCACATCCGAAAATTCTCAAATGGAAAATATTTGGCTCCTGACCATAAGCCAATTGCAAAGAGGAGAATTTATGATAATTTGTTGGCCTGATGTGTATAAAAGCTGTTGCATGTAAAATAGCATGTCCCCATATAAAAACAGGGAGTTTTGCTCTCATAATCAATGGTCTAGCTATTAATTGGAGGCACTTAATAAATGATTCTACTTGACCATTTTGCATATGAACATAAACAATAGGATGTTCAACAATAATCTCAATTAACATGCAATAATCATTGAAAGCTTCAGATGTAAACTCACTGGCATTATCAAGACGTATTTTCTTGATCGAATAGTCTGGAAATTGAGCTCTCAATCATATTATTTGAGCAAGCAATCTCGTAATCGCTAGGTTACGAGTTGATAATAAAGACACGTATGACCATCTTGTAGATGCATCAATAAAACCATAAAATATCTAAATGGTCCACACAGTGGGTGAATGGGCCCACATATGTTACCATTTATACGTTCCAGAAATTCATGAGACTCAATTCTAACCTTAGCTGGTGATGGTCTAATAATAAGCTTTCCTTGAGAGCATGCAACACAAAAGAATTCACTAGAGTTAAGAATCATCTAGTTCTTAAGTAAACGTCCATGTGAATTCTCAGTGATTTTTCGCATCATTATAGAACCGGGATGTCCTAACCAGTCATGCCAAATATCAAAAACATTGACATCGATAAACTTCTGGTTTAGTATAACATTTATTTCAATATGATAAATATTTCCTTCATTAATTGTCTCAATATGATATCCATTTTTTCTAATATCTTTGAAACTTAACAAGTTTCTTCGAGACTTAGTAGATAGTAGTGCATCGTTTATAACAATCTTTGTTCCTTCAGGTAACAATAAATTAGTTCTTCCGGAGCCTTCAATAAGTTTTGCACTACCAGATATTGTGCTAACATTAGCGTCTTGTATAAGCAAGTGAGAAAAATATTTTTTATTTGTAAGTATGGTATGTGTCGTAGCACTGTCTACAAGACAAATATCTTTATTTTTTATCTTGATTCCAGCTAAAGTTTGATCATGAACATCCATATTTTCTTCATTAAAATAAAGTAAATATTTGTAAGAAATATTTTATTTTATATATAAACGAGAGAAAAATATACCAAAGTAAACACACAAAAGCAACACACATTGAAAAACAAACATACAAAAGTGATACACATAATCAAAAGTAATAATAATAAAATTCAAAAATTCATCTTCATTCAGTTAGATCTTCCTTCCGAATTTTCAAAAACATCTGCTACATCCAAATGTGTCATGTTAAGAGGACTTTGGTCAATGTCATCATTTTGATAAATAAAATTTGTCTCCACATTCTTTCCCTTTTCTTTTAATGATGTTTGATAAAGATCAACAAGATGTTTTGACGTACGACAGGTACGTGACCAATGTCATTTCATACCACATCTGTAGCATACATTCTCATAATTATTTGAAACTGTTTTTTCTTTTTCTTCTTTCTTCTCATTATTTTTCCACTTCTTGTGGCTGATACTATTTTTATTATGAGAAGATTTTTCATGACTACGACGATATGTATGTTGACCTTGACCGCGTCTATGACCACGGCCATGACCATAACTTCTTCCATGTCCAATACTATTTGATGTCACTGCATTCGCTTCAGGGAATGGAATAGAACCAGTTGGACGAGCTTCATGATTTTTCATTAACAGCTCATTATTTTGTTCAGCCACAAGAAGACAAGAAATTAGCGCTGAATATTTTTTAAATCCTTTCTCTCGATACTATTGTTGTAGGAACACATTCGAGGCATAAAAAGTGGAGAATGTTTTTTCTAACATATCATCATCAGTGATTTTTTTCTCCACACAATAATAATTGAGAGCTAATTCTAAATACCGCGGAGTTATACTAACTCACACTTTTGAAGTCTTGTAACCGAACATGCATCAAGTCATAACGAGCCTATGGAAGAATTACTATCTTTTGGTGGTTATATCTTTCTTTTAAACATGTCCACAATTCAAATGGATTTTTAATCATAAGGTACTCAATTTTCAATCCCTCATGGAGATGGTGACAAAGAAAAATCATTACCTTGGCACGATTTTGCAGGGACTCATTGTTTTCCTCTTTGATGGTGTCTCCAAGACCCATAGCATCAAGATAAATTTTAGCGTCTAAATCCATGATAAATAATGTGACTTATTTAAACAATTATTTTTTTAAAATAAATTTTTAATCTATTTTTATGAAATAGATATGTTATATATATATATATATATATATATATATATATATATATTAGTTAATAATAATACCAATTACATATATGTTCACATCTTGATAATCAAAATGTATTATTTGTATGAATTGGTAGGACAACCTCCAGGAAAGGGTGGCGAAACATAGTCTACTTATAATAACCGACCTCCTAGGACAGGATAACCTATCTCCCTTTCAATGTTTGGCTTTATTCAGGACAAGGCTTACCTACTATCAACCCAAATTTATAGTACCATTTATAAAAATAAAAAATAGAACATAATCAATAAAATATTAAATAAATTTATTTATTTGACTTTTGATTTCTGATGTAGAAGATCTTACTAGACGCAACTACAGAATATACTTTCTTAGTCAATATAATTATATATAATTAATAGTAAATAATATTATATATAAATAATTAAACATGTGCAAAGTACTACTCAAATATTTAATCACATAAATCAAAGTATACCTTCAAGTCTTTTCTTTCCAAACTCTTGTGCCTTCAAAGTTGATCTTGAAGAGCTAGCTCGTGCTGATAACGTAATATGAATCAAACTAGAACAAATTGAAAAAGCAAGAATTTCTTCAAGAGAAATGGAAGAAAACTCAAGAACACTAGAGAGAGTGGAAAGTTTTCCAAGAGAGAATTGTTCTCTTTATTGATGATTTATATGAGGCACAAGACCCCTTTATATAGTTTTTAGATGGGGGGTTACATCAATCATAATGATGATATTTAAATAATCACATTCATTTGGACATTATGGGATTTAGAGGTTACATAATACTAAATATTAAAGGGGTTACAAAGGCATTCAATATTTTTTTATTATTATTTATAACAGAATATATATTATTGTAAATTTTTTTCTAACATATTTTGAAATTTCCTCCTATATAATATATCACTATTTTAAAAATATTATCAAAAATATTTTCATCAACTTTTCGTTTTTCACTTTTATCAACATTTTTATTTTATTTACAATAATACATATTCGCTTGGTTTTGCTTCGTGATGGTTCTGCTCGACGAAGGAAGAAAACGATGCCCGAAAACCACATAACGACTTGATTCAATCAACAACGGCTGATTCTACAACACAGAGGCGATGCTCGACAGCTTCGGAGGACGGACGAAGACGAAGAGGAAGATGAAGATGAAGACGAAGAGGAAGATGAAGACAAAGACGATGCGCAGATGTGCAGAACCATGAACAAATCTGGCGATGCAGAGGAGCTAGGATGGCAATGAGCAAATCTGCAGAGGCCATGAGCAGAGGATGGCGATGCAGCGATGCACGGATGTTCACTGGCCATCTCTGAGATCTCCGAGATCTTTGCTGGTACGTGTTCTTGCTGGTATGTTGTTCTGCTACTGGCCGTCTGGCCCTGCTGCTGTTAGATGTTCCTCCTGGCTTCCTTCATTTTGCTGCTCACCACCACTAGATCCGCTGCTGCTCGTCGCCGCCGCTGCTCATCGCCGCTGCTGCTCCTCTGCTCGTTGCTGCTCTTTTCTGCCCTCTGCTCCTTTGCTGGTATGTTGTTCTACTGCTGGTCGTCCGACCCTACTACTCCTGCTGGCTGCCTTCGTTTTGCTACTCACCGCCACCAAATCCGCCACCACTGCTCCTCTACTCGTCGCTAATCTTTTCTGCCCGCTGCTCCTTTGCTGGCCAATTTCCTTGCTGCCCCCGTTGCTCCTTTGTTGGCTGTTTTACTATGCTCTACTTCTAGTCGTGCGCACCGCCCCTGCTGCTCCCCTTCTGTTGGTCGTGCTCGCACGATCCGCTGCTTCCTCTACTGCTGTTCCCTTTGCTTCTACATCACCGCCTCCATGAGCCGGAGCTCCGCCATTAGCAAGAGAGAAAATGCGGGGAGAGGAGGAAGGTAGGATGAGTTGTTGCTGCTGCTAGCCGTGATTTTCACCGCTGCATTTCCATTGCCTGCCTGTCGATCACCGCCACTCCTGCAAATTACTGGCCATCTCCGAGATCTCGATTTCCCTAGGCGAGCTTCGAATTTCTACTACAAATCAACATGAGCAGGTATGTTGTTCTTGCTGGTAATACGATATATTATATATTATATATAAATAATATACAAATAATATACAATATATATATAATATACATATTATATACAAATAATATACAGATAATATATTAATAATATATAAATAATATACGAATATTAATTATATATATTATATACGAAAAATATAGTACAATATACAAATAATACACATATTATATACTAATAATATACAATTTTTAAAATCTTTTATATTTTTTGTTAATTATTCTAGCTCTATTGTTCACAGCTCCGGAGAAGAACTGTTGTTGTTCACCGGAGTGGTGCTTGTCGAAATGTCATTCGCTGGCTGGAGTGATGCTCATCGAATTATTGTTGTTGGTCAGCCAGAGTGGTGCTTGTCAGACTGTTGCTGTTTGCCGACCGGAGTAGTATTTGTCAGACTGTGCCGGTTGTTGGCCTAAGTGGTACTCGCCAGACTACTGATTGTCGGTTGGAATAGTACTCGTCGGTCTATTATGATTTTTTGGTGGACTATTCTATTTTTTTTATTATTTTTATAATTAATATTTTAATACTCGTATAAAATTAAAATAATTGATATTATTACAATATATTTTATAATATTGTATAGAAACCTAAAAAGCCCTTAAAACAATAACGGGAGCTAGATCTGATCCACATAACGCTGACCACCCCTCTGTTCAAAAAGGTTTGCGTCGTCACGTCTTACGCAAGATATTTTGTCAGGGACTTCAAACAGTGCTGTTTAGGGGCGTTTAGTATGCAGGATAAAATTATTTTTGTTCTGCAAGTTAAATTTATATATAAAATTAAATTGGATAGATAAAAATATTAATTTAATTTAGTTTTATAAATTTAAATAAAATTATGTTATCCTACATTAAAGGTCTAAAATTAAGTTTAATTTCATTCTATCAAATTAAATATAAAAATAAATAAAATAGTTTTTAATTTTATTTCAATCAATTTAAAGTTCCAAACTCTCCGTTAGTGTCATTTTTCCCGAAACGCAACTCAATACCCAGTCCACAAGAGGATATTAACGTTACCATATGTATAATAGCCAAAGCCTCGTCTTCTAAACCACACACTTTCAGCTATCCAGAGAGTTTACATTAACGAACGCGGCAATTACGATGAAGAAAGCGGAAGTGGTGTTCATCCCTACAGCTGGAATCAGTCATCTTGTACCTACAGTTGAATTCGCCAAAACCCTCATCCAAAACGATGACAGTTTCTCGGTTACTGTACTCACCATGGACTCACCTTTCTTCGCAATTCCACCCAGTTACATCGACTCGGTCACCACCACATCACTTCGGTTCGTCGAACTCAAACCTCCTGGTTCAACCTCGCCCGAGATGAAACACAGCTTGAGTGGCCTCTCCGAATTCATAGAATATTACAAGCCGCACGCAAAACGAGCCGTTGCCGAGTTAGCCACCAACTCAGTCCCAATCACTGCGTTAATCCTGGACATGTTCACGACCACCATGATCGACGTAGCCAACGAGTTTGGCATCCCTTCCTATGTATACTACACCTCAGGTGCAGCCATGCTGGGTCTGCTTCTGCACTTCCCAACTCTCGACTCGCAGATGGGTCCTACAGACATTCAAGACTACCCAGGTGAGTTACATATCCCGAGTTACAAAAACTCGGTACCTCCACTGGCTTTACCTAACGGTGTATGGAAAAAGGGATCAGACGACTACAACTGTTTTCTTTGCCACTCTCGAAGATTCGCTGAAACCAGAGGTATTATCGTCAATTCCTTCAACGACCTCGAACCTCATGCTATTGCTTCCTTCGATGATGATAATAGTAGTTACAGGAAAAGCCGGCCAGGGCCCCGAGTGTACCCTGCGGGTCCACTGATAGATCGCGCCGGCCAAGTCAGCTCGGATCGAGCCGAAGACAACGAGACGATAATGACGTGGCTGGACAAGCAAGCTAGGGGTTCGGTGGTGTTCCTGTGCTTCGGGAGTAGGGGAACGTTCGACGCCGATCAGGCGACGGAGATCGCGATTGGGCTCGAGCGGAGCGGGCACCGGTTTTTGTGGTCGTTGAGCCCGCGGCCTGGTGGTGGGTCGACGAGTTTCAGAGATTTGGTTCCCGAAGGGTTCTTGGAACGAACCGTGGATCAGGGTTTGGTTTGTGGGTGGGTTCCACAGGTGAGAGTGTTAGGGCATGAAGCGATCGGGTGCTTCGTGTCGCACTGTGGATGGAACTCCACGTTGGAGAGTATTTGGTTCGGTATTCCGATATTGACATGGCCGTTGTATGCGGAGCCGCGGCTGAACGCGTTGCAGGTGGTGACAGAGATGGGAGTGGGGGTGGAGCTGAGAGGGTGCGAGAGAGGAGCAAGGGATCAGCTGACGACGGCCGAAGAAGTGGAGAGAGGAGTGAGGAGATTGATGGAAGGAGAGAAGGAAGTGAGGGAGAAAGCAAAGGAGATGAAGGAGAAGAGCAGAAGAGCTGTAATGGAGGGTGGATCTTTCGTCGTTTCAATTAGAAGATTGATTGACGATTTATTAGCAGGAATCTGAGCTTGACCATGATTTGACGCGGGATCGGCCGCTTTCCCATCAGTTGTTATTGGGCTCTGAATTCTCCAGCGATATTGATTTGCGGGCTTTCGTTTTTTCCTTTTTTTTTTTTTTTTTTTTTAAGCAGTGCTCTTTTACAATTAAAATAGGGACCTCGTTCAGGTATACCAAATCCTATTTCATATTATAAATAGGTATTATCATAAATAAAAATTAGTCATATATTATAATTTTTAATTTAATTTATTTATTTATTATATTAAATGTGCAAACAAGAATGTAACTCATTTATTAATTATGTTATATTTGTGTACATATATATAATTTTTTTAATTTTTTAACAAATCGTTAAAAAAATATATTAAAATTAAAAATTAAAAATTAAAAAATGTTATATCATTAATATATTAATAAATATGTTAAATTTAAATTAATATACTTATGACACATTTCTTACTTGTTTATAATGGTGTTAAAACAGGTTATTTTTTTAGTTTAACAAGGTTAACTTTTTTATAACTTTAAATTTAGTTGTGCTTAATTATATTTAACATATTTTAATTGAAATTTATTTATATTAAATTTAAACTTACTAAATGTGTTATCGTATTTGGATTAGATTATAATGCTATATCTCAAATTATTACTCTTAATTTTATTTTAAGAATTAAAGTAAAGCCTTCTAGTTTTAAAAATTAGTGGAGAGGTTTTAGATTATTAATCACTATATTAAATTTGGTGGATAATTTTTTGAGGAATGTGTGCGATCATATGGCCTTCAACTTATATAAGTCGAAGAAATGGCTAAATGGTTCAAATTCGATACGTTGCATTTAAATCATGAGTCCCTATGATTAACCAAAAAAAAAAAAAGGATGTTGACGAATCAAGAGAGAAAAAATTGTTGAGCACAAAACACAATAGCTAAATAGTAGAATGATTGAGTAAATATAAAATAAATAAATAAATACTTTTATAATCCATCCTATAAAAAATGTGAAATTGAATAATACTATAAGTATAGGATACAAAGGTGGGTCCAATTTAATTTTGCTAAGCTATTACATTGCAACTAAACAAGATACTAGACTTAAATTTAGTTCGATTCTACCATATGCAATTGGTCAAACAATTGTTAGTGTTGGAGAATGAAATAGAAGTAATTTAATTTACTTATCTCGTGTATGTCTTTTGAGTTGTATTTCAGCAAGTGGTATAAAGCCTCTTTTAAGATTTTTAGTATGTTCTATGATTACAACTTTGTCTTATCTTCCATATTAGAAATGTCTTTCTTGATATTTTGTTAATCGAATTTCTTGACTTGTAGGGAGTTTTGCACTAGACTACAAGTCTTCCTTTTGTATACAAACTTGGTTAGTGTCATCAAGTTCTTGTTAGCATGATCAGCTATCTTCAAGCATTTGGAGGAATCAAGAAAGTCAACACCCAAAATTACAACACATGGATAACATATATGAAGTCTTAACCTTCAATGCCAAGATCTTTGGGAGGTCATCAGTTGTAATGAAGTTACACAACTACAAGATGTTACACCAATGGTGCCTTGCAAAAATTGAAGATTAAAGTCAATAAAGCTATGTTTGCTCTAAATTTCATTATCGAAGAAGAGGTGTTAGAGCACATACAAAAAGCTACCACACTAAAAGAAGCACGGACACTTTCACAATGCTCTTTTTAATGAAGAATGGCACAAGACTACAATTAATAGAGAGTAAATTATTAACAATCACACAACACGATCTAACAACTACTCGATATTTTTACAAGCTGAAAACAATTTGCCATGACATTTTTTAGTTGGATCCTACTACTATTATTGTTGAATTCGAGATGAAATCAATAATCAGCCATGGGTTGTAACTCAAATATCATGGCCTCGTTGCTACTATACAATGATGGCCAACTCAAACATCACTTGTTGAGTTTGAGGATTTGCTAGTTAGTCAAGAAGCTATGACCAAGCAAATGAGTGAAATCTCCTCAAAAGGTCAAGAAAAAGCCCCTTAAATGACCAAAAATAAAAGATAGTTACAAGCAACACACTAATGATGGATCAAGAGGAAATGGTGGATCAAGTCAAAAGGTCACCAAGATGAAGGGAGCTAAAGAAGGGGGCAAGAATAATTTCTCCAAGTTATACAAAAGATGTGAGGAGAAAATGCTACAACTACTGAAAGAAAGGTCACATTGCAAAAGATTGTTGGTCCAAGAGAAAGGTGGTTGAAAGGAATGTTGTTGATTTTAACTCCAAGGAGAGCAATAAAGATGAATGGGATGCTAGAGCATATGTTGCCATAGAAGAAGAAGAAGAACCGGATCTCTCAACAACACTGCCACACAAATTGATTATGAAAATGATTGGATCGTCAACTCTGATTGCTTAAATCATATGACGGGTGATAAAGCAAAGTTGCAATACCTATCTAAATACAAAGAAAAATGTGTTGTAATGACTACCAATAACTCAAAGTACCAATAGGACTTGTTGATCATACTGTGGTCCAACACAATCTCAACTTGATTCCACTTAGAGATGTCCATCATGTTCTTGAGTATGAACAAAAATCTGCTTTTTATAACACAATTAACCTCCTTGGACTACTATGTCTTTTCACTTTAGAAGATGTCAAGGTAAATTGAGACCTCATAATCTCAAGACCGTTGACAATGGAGGAACAATGATTAGAGTTGGTCTACATGATGTTAACACCTCAATATGGTAAAGGGAATTAACTACCATATGAGGACACTGAGTTCGAAGCAAAGGTACCATTAGAGTTGGTACACTCTGATGCGTTTGGGCCTATCACAATTTTTTAGCAACATGTTATTTTGATGACTTTTATTGATGATTTCTCCAAATAAAAATAAAATTTACATTTCTTTATAAAAGTAAAATCTAACATTTCTTAAGATTTAAAGAGTTTCAAAAAATAGTAAAAGTAGAAATAGGAAAGAAAATACGTTCCCTTCATATAGATAATGGCGGAGAATATTTCTTTAAAATTGGCAAATACATCACCAATTTACATGTCTCAATACACCACAATAGAATGGTGAAACAAAGCAAAAGAATCAACATCTTGTTGAAATCTGTCAAAGTATGTTGTATGCTAAGAGCCTTAAGAAATGTAACTCCAATGATCAACAGACTCCCACAACCAAGGTTTCAATTTATCTTACCATTTGAGAAACTATGGGTTATGAAGCCCACAATTAGCCATTTTTGAGCATTTGGCTGCATATGTTATGCATTTGTTCCCAACCATTTACATGGAAAACTTGACAAAAAGGAGGTTAGATTGATTTTTTGTGTAATATGTGTTAGGATCACTGCAAGTGTACAGGATCGCAATAGTAATATACTCGGTAAATACCGGATTATCATCCTTTAAGAATGGTTTGTGGCTAATATCTTAAATCCCAATTTAATTTTAATCTCAATTTTATTAAGGCTTAAAATCAAATTTAATATTAAAAACTTAAATTAAACTTAAATTAAATTTAAAATCAAATTGAAAGCAAGTGAATATTAAATTGAAAAATATATGAATTAAAATTCTAGGATAGTAAAATATCATATATTCACTTTTAATATTTATTTCAATTAATCTAAATTTTGTTCTTGTAGGTTGTAGCACAATTAATTAAAACCATCTCCGATGCGCCTTAATTCTATCAGTTAAATTGCCTAATACCCCTTCCCGAGGCATACAGTCAATAAACTAATGCATTAAAAATATTAATCACATGCAACCTCCTACAGAATTAATAACCTCCCGGTCAATTAATTCAGATAGGTTTATATTCTGATTATCCAATTATTGAACCTCTCTCCCGAGTTAATTCAATAATCTAAATTCAATTTATAGGTGATCAATCAATAAAAAACATTAAGCACACAGAATATAAGACAATACCTAAAAATAAATTAATCAAAATAAAAATCAAAAGTTCCTCCAATCTAAATTACATCCTAAAAATAAAAATACTTAGCCGGACATATTTAAGAAAGTACCAAACAAAGAATTAAATAAAATAAAGATCATACTAGATTAGGCTTTGATCTTGTTCTTCAATTCTCTTCTTCACTTTTCTTCTCTCTGGTCTTCAATAACTGCTTTCAAACTGGAATCATCAATCTCGAATTGAATGAATGCAAAATTTATGTATTGGCATCTTTATATATGAATTTTAGACTCCTTATTAAACTATAACTCTAAATTGTAATCAAGACCCAATCAGAAAATCACGTATTGCGTTGTAATTTGTACTTTTGTCTTGGCTTCCAATCTTTCCCTTGCTTCTTCTTTGTATTTACGCTCCTTGCCCACCAAATTTATGCAACTTTAATTCATGTGTTGTGTTCTAAGTATTCTAAACCTGCAAAATAATTGAAAATCTTTCCTCGGACATTATATTAAAAATATAAATAAATATATAAGAAAAAACTATATTAACATACTTTAAATGCATAAATAATATGTAATATGAATATAATTGATCATGCATCTAATTATGAGTAATTATATCATATTTTCTACCTAAACTTATGCAAAACATATGTAAAAAATATATAATAATGTTAGTATGTAATGCAACTAACAATATGATAGCCAAAAGAAAGGGTGGAAATGTTGTGACCTCACAACAAGAGATTGTTATAAATCACGAGATGTGTTTGATGAAGCCTCTTCTTGATGATCCTTCAACAAGGAAGTTTTACCATATTCAAAAGACTTTCAAGATAGATTACACCAAGAGATATACAATCAAACACTTTGAGCCCCAATAAGTACAAATGAGGCTAGAAATTTAAATAATGGCAATGATGTTATGCAAAACCCGTGGCAAACAAGAATTTATCAAAAAGTATTAGATGTTACACCAAGTAAAATGTAATACCTACAATTTCAGTGTTGTAATACTCGAAATTTGAAGAAAAAAAATTTAAAATTTAGTATGTACTGTTCAAAAATACGGTTACTGTTTAAATATATGGTTACTGTTCACAAATACGGTCACTATTTTGTCGACAGACAAAATAACTTTCGGCGAATTACTATAGCTACAGTAACAGGTACTGTAGCCACAGTAACAAACTATTTACAACTGTGTAGTTTCATCTTTTTCTGCCAGAAAAATTTATATAAACCCCCCTCCCCCCTCCTAATTTAGAAAATTCATTCCAGCAAGAAAGAAAGAATTTTTTTTGCTTACTCTCTTCTCTTCTCTTGTTCTTTAACTGTTTTAGACAACAAATATAGTAGTAGGAAGGGGAAAACCCCAGTTTTTGCATAGCAGTAGTGAAGATCTACTGTTGGGTGCCTCTTTTGAAGCAATTGGAGGGTGTTTCTGGTCAAAGCAGGTATAATCACTCTGCTCTAGTCTTTATTTAAGTTGGAAAATGTTGTTGTTCATTTCAGTACACATACGTAGTTCACTGTTCATATATACGGTACTGTTCATACGATACTATTCACAGTTACTATTTGGCACTGTTCATATATACGGTATTGTTCATACGGTACTGTTCATGGACATCGATTAAATTACATTTTCGAAACGTAGATCCTGAAGACTATTGGTCAAAGCCTCGAAACAAGTTGAGATAAAACCGCAAG
>JAJIYU010003720.1:0-26097 GCA_030144865.1 Tinospora cordifolia
GTTCAGTGTTTAGTTTAAATAATGCTATGGATGTACTGTGTATGATCCACTGGGCTCTTGAGCTCACCCAATCATTTTTTTCAGGAAATTATTGAAGACGATGCCTCTGCAAATCAATGTAAATTAATGACAGTGTACAGGATAGTAGAAAATGATGTGTATTGTAAGGCTTGATTATGTCAAATGTCAATAATAATTGTATTATCCAAATATGTTTATGGAGCCCACAAAATTATTCATAACTCTGATAATGAAGCAATATTTTCAGATTATTGTATTTATATTTTATCCTTTGGATATGAACTGTTGAAACTAACAGATAAATGAGGAAAAGAAAAAGTAATATCCCTAGTTCTTAGATAGAAAGCAGGACTGACTGCACTCGGAAGAAATAACGTCTCAAGCTACGAGACAACCACGTCACCTATGACGTATGTGATAGAGAAAGAACGGGAGCTGGGGTGCAAGTGTACGGGATCGCAATAGTAATACAAAGTGAAATACTGGATTATCGTCCTCTAGGAATGATATGTGGTTAATAATTCTAAATCTCAATCAAATTTTAGTATCAACTTTATTAAGACATCAAATCAATGTTTTAATAATCTAAACTAAAATTTAATTGAATGGAAACAATTGCTAATTTTAAAAACTATATTAATCAAGATTCTAAGGTAGTAATCATGTATTCACCTTTAATTTTTATTTCAATTAATCTAAATTATGTTTTGTAGGTTATAGCACTAGTAAACAAACTCTCTCATGAGACGCCTTGATCCTATCAGTTAAATTGCTTAATACCCCTTTCGGAGGCATACAATCAATAAACTAATGCAATAAACATAAAAAATCACGTGCAACCTCCTATAGAATCAATAAGAATCAATAACCTCCCAGTCAATTGATTCTTATATGTCTGTACTCTGATTATCTAACTATCAAACCTCTATTCCAAGTTAGTTCAATAATCTGATATCAATTTATAGATGGTCAATCAATAAAAAAATATTATGCACACAGAATATAAAACAATACCTAGAAATAAATTAATCAAAACAAAAATCAAAAGTTCCTATAATCTAAATTACATCCTAAAAATTAAAATATTTAGTCGGACATATTTGAGAGATCACAAATCAAAGAGTTGAACAAACAGAATATCATACTAGAAGCGTGATTATGTTTTTCTCCAGTTTTTGCTTCTCTTCTCTTCTCTACTTGGCTGTCTACAGTCGTCTTTCAGCAACTCCCAAATTAAAAACTCGAATTATGAAGCCTATTTATAATGTCTCCTAAAACAAACCCGTAGAAACCCTAATTATACACCAACACAGAACCCTAATCGCAAAATATCGGATTATCGAAATTCTGAATTTTCTCAATGCACTTTCTATTTTCATCACATAGGACTACGATTCGCAAAACTGGGCCATGTTGCTTCTCTTGTGTCTTCTTCTTCTTCTTATTTTGCCATTGTTTTTCACTTATTTACAGGGTTGCCATCGCACAATTGCTTACAACATTTGGTTCCTAATTTGATGTCAATTGGACCCCTTCCTTTTCTTCATTTTTACACCATCTGCCATTCCCAAATCCCATTCGTGCCCCTGCAATGTCCAACAAATTCACGCATACGTCATTTTCTTTTGTGCTTTGACATTTTTGCCCTCAAATCATAAATTGTTTTGCCCACCGAAATCACATTTTGCTTCATTTGTTTTGGGCTGGACTGAGGTGGTTGTGGACTGTGATGGGCTTTGTTTTGGGGCTTGTACACTTAATGAATGGGCCTTATACAGTAGGCCATTAAACTTGTTTCCGATCATTCTAAACCTACATAAATAGTTGATAATATTTTCTCGAGCATTAAATCACAAATATAAATAATAAAAACTAGATTTAAATTTTTTAATGCGTAAACAACATACAATACTAATATAAATGATTATGCATATAATTATAAATAAATATGTCACATTTTCTACCTAAACCCATGCAAATGTATATAAAACATATATAATACTATTAGTATGCAATGCAACTAACAATAATCTATCTCATCATCATGATACATGCATACATAAATTATGCAATTAACATGGATGGCATATTTTCGAATCAATAATGAAAACTCATAAATCACATATCATGCTATAAATGTGTAACAATCAACAATCAAACAAGTAAGTATTACCACATTCCTAACATGCTTCTAAATAATATAAAGATAGTGACCAATAATTCATATATCACATTTGAGACTAAGATATATAATATCAAAGGGAGAGGATAGTTATCTCCACCTTGATAGTTGACTCCCTTGAGTTCTTGTGTTGTTATTCAAATTTGTATTGAGTCTTCAACCTTTAAAGATTAATACTATTAGTTTGAGTGGTCTAACATAAAATTATAATTTAATAGCTGTTCGTGAACAATACCGTATCTATGACAAGTATCTGTGAACAATGACTGTTAGCAATACTATGAATAGTGATGGTAAACAATACCCATGAATAGTACACCCATGAATAGTGATGGTGAACAATACCCTGTGAACAGTGTTGCAATTGTAAACAATAACATAATATACGTGAACAATATTGCAGATATACTAAAGTGGTCTTTTCTATATGTGTTTCTCTCATCTCTTGTTCTTTTGGCATCCTCATACCTCAAATCCTACACAAACAAACCATGCACAGAGACTTAAATAGAGTTACTATACTTGTAGAATGCTCCAGTTGCTCCAAAAAAATGCCTAGAAGTAGGCTCTTACTACTGCTATGCAATAATTTGAGTTGTTTATTTCCTACTACTATATTTGCTATCTAGAACAACCAAAGAATGAGAGATATAAAAAGAGCAAGCAGAGGATGCTCTTGCTGGGATGAAGATGATGAGAATGAGGGGGGTTTATATAGATTTTTCATGCAAAAAATGACAAACATGAACAGTGCTTAACAATGCCGCCAATTATTGTTTGTCTTACGTGAATAGTGTGTAACAGTGTTCTGAACAATATCGCCAATTGTTGTTCATCGTGATGTGACCAATGCATAACAGTAAAATAAACGGTACCTAGATTTTTTTCTTTACAAAGTTTTTGGGCATTACATTAGTATAGATGATAGAGTTGTTTAGGATAGGTTTGACTAGTTATACTTAGATAAGATCACTTTAGATAAGTTTTATCCTATTCAAACTTCTATTTAAATTTAAATTCATTCATTCTCTCATATTTAACACATGGTGCATCCCAAAAATATTTTCACACTCTTATGTTATTTTCTTAAGTTACTTCTTGATCTAGAGGATTGAGTTATCCCACCAACATGGGATTAATAACGTGGGCCCGGATTAATTTTTTAACCTATCCTATATAGCACCAAACATGGAATAGGATAAAAAATTATCCTATCTCATTCAAATCTCACCTACCAAACAAGACTTAATATATATATATATATGACTCTATGCTTTGACTGTATATGACTTTTTCCAACACAATAGATCATGCTTTGTCACACATGTTTCATAACATCTCTTTGCATCTTTAGCCCATAAAAATTAGTCTCATTGATGATATATTGCCCAAGAGAACATTGTGCAATTAATACATAAACATGAAGAGATAAAACTACCTTGTAACAAGAACTAAGAAGGAAAAAAAAAATTGCCACACTTCCCAATTCTACTAAAAGATGATGATCATCAAAGCATATATGACCTTCACATGCACTGTAGATGACAAGAATGTTTTCAACTTAACACATCAATTAATTTATCTCCCTTAAAATGCAACTGGTTCTTACCTTCCTAACTGAGAATGCTTGCAACACCAGAACTGCAACATCATGGAACTCCACCTCAAACCCCTTTTCAAAGCCTTGGGGGTTTCAGTCACCTTTCATTTGATGAGTTCAAAACTCCTTTCTACATTTCTATACACTTAAAAGTACTTACCCCTTTAAGCATTTGTACGAAGCAACAACAAAAAAAGAAACAAGTTCTTGGAATTTGCAAATATCATGACGTGACTTTGGTTCACTCCCAACTTAAGATTGCGTCCACGCACCTTGTTAGGATCATTCCATTTCTAGAAACAACATAGCCTGACAAAATAAGGCTCTCAGTGAAGAACTTGCATTTCTTCACATTTTGCATAAAGTGGTGTTGATCTTTCAATATACTAAAAATATGAGAAGTGCATCGTAGTAATTCTAAGTTTTTTTTTTTTAAAAAAAAAATTAATGAAAATGAAAATGAAAAAACATGGAAACTCTTGTGATCCCATTTCTATGTTTGAAGGTGATTTTCAAGCATCTTAGGCTTTTTTTTTAAGAAAAATATATTTTGTCATATCTTATTAGACTTAATACAGATAATTTGTTTTTCTTATTCTTATTTTTATTTTTATTTCTTGAGAGTAAGCTGAGATGATCTTGAATATCATTTTTGTTATTTCTTAAAAAAAAAGATCAGATGATAATTTAAAGTGATTTATTTTTTGTTGCTTTGTTTAACTTTTTTTTTTTTTGTTTGTGTGTGTGTGGAGAGATTTTCATGATGGTAATATATATATATATATATATATATCACATGTCAACTGCAATGATTTGTCAAAAGATTTAAACAACTAAAAATTGTAATTGAAAGGCATGAAAGATTACTTCCATATGCACGAGATGGAGTACTAATTATACAAGAGACTGTCTTATTTGTATTCTCCTCTTCATTTTTATTTTTCTAGGTTATATTTATTTATTTTTAGTTAATTCAAATAGTAGGTAAAGTGATATTTTCCTAGGGTTAAGAGTTTTAAGATTTATTTAGGGTTTAGCATTTAAGGGTTTTTTTTTTTTTTTGCAAGTTTTATTACTTGAAATGCCACCAAGAGGCAAGCTAGAGCCAAGTCAACTGCTCAAGAAAATTACACAAAGACTCAGATCAACTTGACATCTCAACTGCCAGATAAATTCTAGGAAAACCCCTCACATTCAAAATTCAAAAAGAAAAGAAAAATTTATAAGTTCAGAAAGGCAATTGGGACCCTCAACCATGAATATCTTGCCCACCTTCTCTCCAATAATCAAGTGAGTTCTCCCGGGTACTAAAACCCCCTCCAATTTCCTTGGCTTCCTACAACTTTTAGTCATTTGTCAAGTATATATCACTTAGGCTATCTTTCTTTAAGCCCATATGTATGTTTCCTTATTGATATATTAGCATTTTGTTTTAACTTCACCTAGTTTTGCAGACACTTGGACATGACCTCCGAGGACAAGACGAAAATACATGACAGCTACTCAAGAATTAATGACAATTGGGATAAGAAAGAAAAACTTATGTATGAGACAAAAATAATAAAAAATAATAATAATAATTTATAGCTATATTATTATAATAGAAATATTTTGGATAATTGACAGTAAAACTTTTTTTAACTTAAAATACATTTAAAAGTTTTGTCATATTTATTATTAAAAAGATAATTTGATTGTTTTAATAGGGTTAAAATAATAAATTTGTAATTTTCAATTTTTAATTTGAGTGTTGTCAATGCAATGGTTGACCAATAATAACATAAAATAAAATAAATAAGAGCAAAGATAAGAATGGCACTTGATTTAAGAGAAAAAAAAAACTCTTTTTTATTGATGAAAAACCTCTTTGCAAGATACCCTTAGGCTTATAATACATGAATATTTATAAATGTGGGTATGCTTTATTTTCCTAATGACATTATAAGAACTCAAATGGACAGTTTCTTAGATGCAAAGAATTCTATTGTAGCCTAGCATCCTAATAATACAAAAACAAATTGAATCCGTAGGATAATATGCCACTTGCTATTGTGCATGGTAATATTCAAATAGATGGCACAAGTTGTGGTAGATATCAGTTTTTGAATTCTTCGGTTGGGATAAGGAAATTACGTTGTTGAAACTTCATTTTGTTGTGGTAAACTTGTTTCTTCACCCTTGTAGTTCTTGATGTTGCCCTTTAAGGAGACGTCTTTGGGATGGTCAGTCTGTAACCCAAAGACGTCTTTGCACTAGGGCCCAGAAGATGGGACAAGTGCCACTAAATGTAATTCATTAAAATTATAAGTGTACCCCAATTTTAAAAAAAAAATTCAGTTTTTTTATAATATCTTTGTATAAATTGACTTTAAGAGCATCTCTTCTCAAATAATTGTGTGCCCTAATTATAAACTATGTATACACTCTAATTTTCCTACTCATTATCTTCAACCAAATGAGAAATTTTTATTTGTAATTTCAAAAGATTAAATTTCATATGTTTTAGTGTAAAAAGGATAAAATATAATTGGTAAATTGTTATAATTTTTTACATAAATTTGTCTCACTATTTGAAGTGCATTTTACATGTTTTGATAAATATTTTTTAGCAAATGTTTACACATATTTTTCTTCTTTTTCTTTGTTTTTATTTTTTTCTTCAATCCCGACATGGTCGGCCCGGTATTTTTGACTAACCCTATTGAAACTGTGGAAAAAATAAAAATAAAGCAAAAAAGAAAAAAAAAATCAGTGTTGCTTGTTTGGACTTCTAATGTTATTAAGATATATTTAACTGCACTCTTTATTATTATTATTATTATTATTATTATTATTATTATTATGATTATGTTTTCACATCATACCTTTTAGGCTTTTTAAACAAAATTTTCAATTTACCCTTTTAATTCCTAAGTTTTCACTTTTAATTGTCCTTATTAATATTTTTAATAATTAAATTATTTAAAAGAAATAATATATGATTCAAATTTATAAAACATTATTTTGTATAATTATTTTTAATAAAAATGCGTACATCGGTGGTATAAAAATGCCCAAAATTATTATCTTTCTGTGTTTTAGAAACAACAGATTTATTTATTTATTTGACGTTCATCAAATTTCAAGCACACACATGAAAGGGTGGAAATTTTTATCTTAATTCATACACAAGCAAGCTCTTGCTAATCTGATTTCCCTCTTGTCTTATTTATGTTAACATGGTGCACATATTTTTAATTGTAATATATTTCAAAAATATTTTACTAAAATTAAGTTATATACTATGTGTTTTAATAAAATTAGATTATTAAAGTTTTTAAAAATATTTATATGGACAATCAAAAATTAAATTTAGGAGTTAAAAATAGTGAGTTAGAAAATTTAATCTAGAAGCCTAAAATTTAGGGAATAGGAAAAAAAATTAAGATTAGTTTTTTTATATAATTATTGCTTTAATCCAATTAAACATAAAACTAATTTTTTAAAAATAAATATAGCAAATATTTTTAAAGGTACTTCTGACAAAAAAAAAATTCTTTATGGTCAACTATTCAAAGTATTTCATATTGTACTAACTAGTATTTATCTATGTCCATTGCACATAATTGTTAAAAAAATAAAAAATATTGAAAAAATATTTTTTTACTAAAGCTAAGTTATATATTATGTGTTTTAAACTATTCAAAATTATTTAAGAATATTAATAAAGATTAAAAATTAAAAATGATAAATTAAAAAATTTGCTTAAAAGCCTAAAATGTAAGGTGCAGAGAAAGACTGAAAAATAGTTATTTTTAAAACTCTCTTTTAACCCTATTAACTATGAACTTAATTTTTCAGAAATAAATACAACATATACTTTTAAAGGTAATTAAAATAAAAGTTTTTACCTTTAACTGTCCAAAATATTCTTATTATAATAGTATAAATTACTCTTTTACCGCTATTGAGCATAAAATTAATTTAACATATACTTCTAAAAGTACTTTGAGTAGAAAAAATATTTCATTGTCAACTATTCCAAGTATTCCCATTGTAATAGAATGGATGTAAATTTACATTGTTAATTTTTTAGAAAATTATAAACAATGTCAAAAAAATATTATAAAAAATATGTCATGTTTTATAAAGTATCAATAGTATATTATATCTTTAAATATTATTAATTTTACCAAAATATTTATAAGTTTTGATACTAAACATAAACTTCAACTTATTCTCTATTCTCTCTCTCTTCGGTTCAAGGAAGGATCAGTTCTGATAGGTAAAGAGTAGAATAACAACAACAACAAGGGTCGGTGGTGGTGAAGCATTAGTAGTTGTAAACAACACCGACAACGACAACGACAACAAAATATAAGGGGCAGCCCTTGATGGTGAACAGTAGATGGAAGAGAAGAGGAGCACATGCAATGGTAAACAATAGCGGTAGGGAGTAATAGGGAATCGTTGCAACAACGACGAACGAGTAGCAACAATTGCAAAGAAGATTAAATGGAAATGAAAATGAGCAACAACTGCAGTCTGGAATTGTGGTTGCAACAGCATCGAAGCGGCACAGAGAAGCAGCAACAGCGCAGATGCAACATGACGGAAGAGTAGCACAGTAGGCACGAAGCTACACAACGACAGTTAGTGCAAGCAGCAAGAACGACGATGAGCTACAAAGAAGAAGAAGAGGCCAAAAAGAAGAAGCAATTATAGTAATAATATCTTAACTGTATAACAATATTGTACATTTTGTATACCAAATATTGATATACTATCCAATTTAACTGATTTTTATATTTAATATTGTCGTATTAATATATTAATTGTATAACAATATTATATAATTTGTATATCAAATATTGATGATATACTATTAATTTTTAATCTTAACGAACAAAGAATATGATAATTTTGCTATCAAGTTTATGCTATATGTATAAAAATAATAATATTGGTATATCTATAATTTTTTACATTTTTGTTTGTATAAAAATTTGTTTTTCCCTTAATTTTTCTAGTTAGCTGCACTCACAGGCCCAAAGAGGCTACTGGGCTTTTTGAAATTGAAAATAACGCCCATTGCCACAGACACTAACGTTCTAATGAAAGACAATGAATCCGGTTAACACCTCTAGATCCAAGCGTAACTGCGATTCGACAAATCACAAAAATACTTTTTTTTTTTTAATTTTTATTGCGTCATGAAAAAAATAACAGTTTTGTTTGCATATGCCCCAATTTATTCTCACAATTCCTTAATAAAATTCCCTTCAGAAAAAAAAAGTTTATTTTTATGTAAATAATAATAATAAAAACACCTAAGCAATTCAGATTTTATTTAATTAAAATAAAGATTATAGCAACTAAAGAAGAGTAAACAAAGTAGTAATTGAAATAATAACATCATTTTATTAATAAAGTCCGTGTCACATATGTATAGAATAATAATAATAATAATAATCCATGTACAACTCATCTGTTGACAGAAATGGGTGGTCAGAATGGTGTACCGCTCGAGGAACTAGGATTTCCAAGAGAGATTGTTGCATATAGAAAATGGGTGGAGTTGTAACCATGGTTAATTAATAATCCAAGTTCCCAAACTATATATGGTTCTGGTTTCCGTTATGATGCTTATGTTGGTTTAGTCCACCTGTAACCATAGTTAGTTATTAACTATAAAATTACTTCGCAATCGATACCAATTACACACAGAAATCAATTCAGTATTTCATGGCAACTCGTACAATACTACACAAGAAGTTGAAGAACATTTGGGCTGAAGTCAACGTACAGGGCAGTCCTGGTTAAGGCAAAATGATAACTTAGAGTTCTAAAAAATAAAGATTTTAAATTATTTAATAATTTTTTATAAAAATAAAATTATTTTAATAAAATTTTATTATTTTTTAATTTTACATACATATATAGAAGGCCCAAAAAATAAAAGGTTCAAAATCGTCGCCCTTTAAACCCTACATGGGCGAACCCTAGTGACTGCAGTGACCTAACTTGTGCCTTGTGCCTGTCACATGCTTTGTGCTTTGCATTTACTCATAAATGCAGTTCGTTAATGGGAGAAGTCCAAATAGAGCATACCCTTTGGTTTTGCTCATTGAGAATCGAAGAGAAGTGCAAGCCTCTTAATGGATACTAATGTCAATAGCGTTGTGCAGGCGCAATCGTCAAATTTTTCAAGAAAGATGGAGCAGCTGTTGAAGGGCTTGCAGCAAGAAGGATGGCAAAACAGGAGATGGAATTGAAATCATTGCAACACTAATGTATAAGTCAAGGAAATATGTTTCTCTGAGTAACATGGATTTACATATTAGTATAATGATCTGGAGGACTTTCTTTCACGTGCCTAGCCAATCTTGTAAAATATTAGGACAAATCACACTTCAAGCTACCACAACTTCTTTTACTACTCATATTCTATTACAACTACATTTCCCTAGACGTTTGCTACCACCACCACATTACAAATCCTTGATTCCGGGCTTCCAGCAAGGAATTAGACATAAATTGTCAAATAATACGGGGAAATTAAATTTAAAAAAATTTAAAAAAAAATCATCCAAATGTCCACATGCCACGAATTAAAGAAAGGTTACAAGCAAACTTTAAATAAATAAATACCACACTTCTTTATCCAAGAATAAATAAATAGCGCATCTCTTTCATATTTTTGAGGGATGTAACACCCAATGCATGAAAATCTAGATTCCAGAAAATGAGGTGGTCCAAATTTAATAGAGTAAATTCAGAAACTTCCCAGATAAAAAGGGAAGTCGTCTAAATAAGGAACCACCTTCTACTCGTATGTTCCTCCCTTCGCCGTATCTTATTAACTTTAGGAAGGATAGGTAAGGAGCATCGTTTTTTCCTTCCGTTGGATCAATATTTAGCTCCAAGTTCACCAAAAAATTGGGCTGACATTTGCGTAAACAAGGATCGAATAGTTGTAGTGGTCATTTTGTGTAGAATCCAAAACCTTTGGAGCCTAGAGTCTGAACTAGCCGAGAGAAAGCAATTTGGGACAATCTTATTATAGCTTGGCCACATTCCACTCCAGTGAGTGTAGCGTGAAGTCGAGGGATAAGTAAACAGCATCTTTTTATATAATTATAACCCAATTCTACTGAGACCCGTAGTTAGACTTATGGGTCAACCTCAAACTTGCACAAAATAGCAGAAGCTCTTTAAGAATCATTACTGGAAACCAAGATGAAACCATGAGAGGAGCACAATATCAGTGCAATATATTTAAGAAGAAGCACAACAGACAGCATCTTTAAGCCATTTAGCTGGGAAATTTCTATCAAATGCTTCTAGAATCTGATACCAACAGTAAAATTGAATGTATAGTGCTCACCAAACAAATATATCTAGCTCAAATCTTCACTTAATAATAGTAGGAGAACAATCTAAACATAAGCGTGATTTAAGTGTATATAGAATAAAGAAAATTCATCCACCCGCATGCAAGTACATCTAGGGGCAACTTTTTTTTTTTTTTTTTTTTCTATTTTCCATCATGGCATCCATTGCGCTATGCTTATTTATTTTCCACCATGGTGTCACTGAAACTAATTTATAACTCAGCAGAATCACTATAAAACTTTAGAAGCATATAGAGCACCTTTGCCTTTTGATTACAAGTTCCCCAAAAATCTTGACTCCGATCCCTCAATCTTCTTCATAGTTGACTCAATAGGAGATGGAACGGTTGATCTTGTAGTTTTAGCGCTCTTTCTTAGCGTCATAAGCGCCCAGTTTCCATTTCTTACCTTATCATTTTCCACAAGCTGCAATTCATCATTAAAACAATTAGAAAATTTAAAACAAATGGACGGTGTCCTACTCTTGAAAATGAAAATGAGGGCACTTCAACAATTAGGTGTCGAGCCAAAACAAGGCTCTCTACTTCAACTTCTATCTCAATCAAACTATCTTGAGTTTTTTGTTATATATTTGATTTAGTTATAAATTATAATGTTTATTATCTAATATCAGAAGGTGAAATGGTAAAATAAATTTAGGAAGTTATGGAATTGGTTGATAAAACCAACTCTAATAACTGAGTTTACTATTATAAATAAATAATAAAAACAGGTCTCAATCTTTCACGGGTGAATTTTTCAAAAGAGAAATTATGTGCACACAGTTCTTGTTCTCCATCAAACTTTGCACAAAGAAAGAGTAAAAATTGAAGATCTGTTGATTTTTTCTTCACTATTAGCATCTACATGACAAGAGGTATGTTTATTTATTTATTTTACCATGATTCATGGTGATCCTGTGTGATAATTATCCATCAGTTGATATTAGAGTTATCCATGAATACACTATAATTAAATCTGCAATTAAATTTGGGCGTTCTTTGTTAATTGCACTAATAAAAAAAATTGTGTTTAAGCATTTTGCAATTGGTTTCCTTTATTGAAATCATTGTATTCTTTGCAGCCTCTATTTTCTCAAGTAATTACTGTGTTTGATCTTTTGAATGTAAAGCTTTTTGAACTTTGTAAATTTGTGATATATCTGAGATGTGAATCACTCTATAATCGATTTCCTTTAAATTGGGTTGCGATAATAATATTAATTGTTTCATTAGTTCCAGATTTTGGTTGAAAAGATAATCACTGCTTTCCTCTAATTCAGTTTTCTTTTGATAGTTATCAATTCCTTTTTATTTGGTATAATGGTGGCATAATCCCATAACCGATTATAATAAAAAACTGAACATCAATTTTGTGGTTATCAGTTTTTTTTTTTTTAAACAGTTGGCAAACTATTTGTATACTTAAAAAAATATTAATTCATTAACGTCAAATTCAAAGGAAAATGGATTATGTGTGTGTGTGTATATATATATATATATAGTTTACCGATTTGATAAATTGTTATCAGAATATTAGTTTTGGGCTCATGTTGCCATAATGGGATTTTGCATTCTGGGTTTTCCTCATTTGGTGTAATATGATTACTTTATTTAGTATTATTATTGTTTTTTAATCCATTACGATTACTTTGTTACATTTGATTTAGTACATATTAAATGGGTTAATTAATTCTATAGGTTAGTTTGTAGATAATGATACTCATTCTCTCGATTAGTATAGTGGGTTGGTTTCATTCAATTTCTTGAACTCCATTTTCTGCATGTTAGTGTTACATGTATAATGTGATAATGATGGACACATTATATTTACCAATTTATTAAGATTATGTCTTTGTTATTACTTTGAAATGAATAAATGGGCAAGATTTTATCTATCATGCATGGACTGTTATTTATGAGCATTATATTTCATATGGGCATTATTACAATGTTGTTACATAAGGTTTCAATTCTATTATATATGATCATACCTAATTAATTTATGAGCATATCATTCAAATTTATGCCTCATATTTTATGCATGTTTTATGATTCATTTGGGGAAATTAAATCATCATAATCTAAGGCAACAATATTATTAAAATTATATTGATTAATGTTCGCCAAAGTGACTTAGTCAATAATATTTTAGTAATAATTGAGTTGCAAAAGGTTATTAAAAAAGGATTATGTTGGTGTTTAGAATAATAAACAATGATCAAGCCCAAAGGTAGATCATTGAAGTTATCTAACTAAACAGATTGAGGTAATTAATATATTAGTTATAATTTTTATTTTCTCTCTTAAAGGAGTCAAATTTTAATTTTAACCAATATGATTAATTAGCCCCAATAAGTGAATAATTTCTTCATTAGTGGGAGACTTGTATATAAATATTTTTGACCCAAAGGACAAATTATTATATATAATGTTGATCTTATTCTAAATTAATTGTTTCAAGAATATGAATTAATTCTGAAAAATTTAATTTATCTCCCCATCAATTACATTATTTATTTATGTGACCTTGTTATTATTCTTGCTAATTATATGTGATGCTTATTTGTGTTATTATTATGATGACAGTTGGTTCATTATCGTGTGTAAAGGCTCTGACTGGGTCTAATTTCTCGAACTGAAAAGATGAGATATTGTTTAACTTAGGGCTAAGAGACTTGGACTTAGCTTTAAGAATGGATGAACCAGCTCGACCTACTGACATTAGTGGTCCCGAGATAAAGAAAGAATGAGAGCGGTGGGAGTGATCCAACCATTTAAGCCTAATATACATTAAGAATAATATTCCTAAGTACATTAGAGGAGCCATTCCAGACATTCCATTGGCTAAGGACTACCTAAAGGCCTTAGAGGAACACTTCACCAATTTCACTAAATCACTGGCTAGTACTCTTATGACACAACTTATGACCATAACTTATGATGGACATGGTGGAGTTAGAGACCACATAATGAAAATGATTGACATAACAAGCCAATTGAAGAGTCTGGATATGGAGGTTAATGACTCATTTCTGATCCACTTTATCATGAAATCTCTTCCTGCTCAATTTGATGTTTTTCAAACTACTTACAATGTGCAGAAAGAAAAGTGGAAATTAACTGAATTAATTAGTCATTGTGCTCAAGAGAAAGAGCGACTCAAAAAGAGTAAGTTCAAAGAAGCACATCTAGTGAAACAGAAATTAGTCATTACCTCAAATAAGTATACAAAATTTAAGAAATCTGGGTATCTTAATAAGAACAACACTGAAGCTAGACCAAGTCGAATGCATAAACCAAGCGGGAAGAAGAGAGTACAATGTTTTTTCTGTAAGAAACGAGGTCACCTAAAGAAAGATTACTTTGGTTATCAAGCCTGGCTAGCAAAGAAAGGTAGCACCCATTGTCTAGTGTGTTTAGAGTCTAATTTAGCTATTATCCCACCAAATACTTGGTGGATTGATTTAGGAGCCACTATTCCTATTTCTAATTCTATGGAGGCATTCACAAAGATCCAGAAGGTCAATCCCAACCAAAGAACACTAACAATGGGTAATGGGGTTGAAGCTCCAGTTCGAACTATTGGCACAGTACGCCTAGTATTAGATAGTGATTTTTTTCTTCTTTTGGATGATGTACTTTATCCATATTCTATGACTTTAAATGTATTGGTTTTAGATCTTTAGTTGATAATTTTTATATGTTGAACCTTGATACCTCATTTTCTCAATCTATTTTAGCATTTAATGTGAGTACCACATGTAATGCTATTAATGTTCATTCCTCCATGTTGTGGCATAAATGTTTAGGTCATATATCTAGAGCAAGACTAGAAAGATTAGTCAAAGAAAGAGTGTTAAACACACTAGATTTTTCAGATTTTGGTTTTTGCACAAATTATGCAAAGGGCAAAATGACCAAATCTATAAGTAAGGTTGCTACTAGGAGTAATGTGCTTTTAGCTCTTGTACACATTGACATTTGTGGCCCATTTCATATTGCTAGCATTACTGGTAACAAGTACTACATAACATTTATTAACGATTACTCTTGCTATGGTTATTTGTATTTGATTGGTGAGAAAGCACAAGTTCTAGATGCATTTTAATTATATAAAATAGAAGTTGAATGACAACTTGACAACAAAATCAAGGTTGTTCGTTCCGATCGTGGTGGTGAATACTAGGGTAGGTATGATCAAACAAGTCAAAATCCATGGCCATTTGCTAAGTACCTACAAGAATGTGGTATAGTAGCCCAGTATACTATGCCAGGTACACTTGAGCAAAATGGGGTTACTGAAAGGAGAAATCGCACTCTTATGGATATGATTAGGTCTCTGTTGAGTCATTCGAACTTACTTGAATTCTTGTGGGGTGAAGCTTTAAGAACTGCTACATATATTCTTAATAGAGTGCCTTCAAAGGCAGTTACCAAAACACCTTTTGAGTTATGGATAGGTAGAAAACCTAGTCTTAATCACTTGCGTGTTTGGGGTTGTGAAGCGGAAGCTAGATTATATATTCCACATGAAAGAAAAGTTGATCCCAGAATAGTCACTTGCTCATTTGTTAGTTATCTAAAATGATCTAAAGGTTATAGATTTTATTGCCCATCTAATATTATCAAATTAATTGAGACTTTGAATGATAGGTTCATTGAGGATGATACTGATAATATAGGTAAGAAGCCCAGACACATGGTATTTGAGGAAGACCATTCATTGGATTTTATTCCTCAACATAAGATTTCATTTCCAGTTATTACCATGCCCAAGAGTAATGAGAGTTACCAAGAGTTTGATGAGCACATACCTCATATGGAAACTACAATTAATGATATCCCAATAGAACCAATAGCCAATATGCCATTAAAGAAATCACAGAGAGAACGGAGATATGCTATACCAAATGACTATATAGTCTATCTACAAGAATATGATTTTGACTTAGGTTAAGAAAATGATCCAAAAACATTTTTTGAAGCCAAGAATTGTATTCATGCTCCTAAATGGTATGATGCAATGAAAGTTGAGTTAAATTTCATGTATAAAAATGATGTTTGGGATCTAGTAACTTACCTAATGGAGTCAAGCCCATTGGTTGTAAAAGGGTATTTAAAACCAAAAAAGACTTCAAAGGTAAAGTTGAAAGACACACGGCCAGACTAGTTGCTAAAGCTTTTACTCAAAAAAAGGGCATTGACTATAAAGAAACATTTTCTCATATATCCAAGAAAAACTCGTTTAGGATTATAATGGCATTGGTAGCTTCTTTTGACCTACAATTACATCAAATGGATGTTACTACTGCATTTCTAAATGGTTCTTTGTTTGAGGATGTTTATATGGTTCAACTAGAAGGTTTTGAAACTGAAAACAAAGAACATTTAGTTTGCAAGTTGAAAAAGTCCATATATGGATTAAAACAAGCTTCTAGACAATGGTCTTTACGATTTGATGAGGTAATACGATCTTTTGGTTTTGAAGAAAATAAAATTGATGAGTGCATTTATTTCAAAGTCAGTGGGAGAAAATTTATTTTCTTAGTTTTGTATATTGATGATATATTCTAGCTACCAGTGATCTAGGAATATTGCATGAGACTAAAAGATTTTTTATCTCAAAATTTTGAGATGAAGGATCTTGGTGAGGCTTCTTTTGTCCTTGGCATAGAGATTCACTAAGATAGATCTATTGGACTTCTTGGATTGTCACAAAAAACCTATATTGATAGAATTGTTAACAGATTCAACATGCAAAACTGTAAAGGCACAAATGCTCCTATTGTTAAAGGAGATAAATTTGATCAATTCCAGTGTTCTCAAACAAACCAAGAGCAAGAACAAATGAAAGACATTTCATATGCTTCTGTTGTTGAAAGTCTTATGTATGCTCAGGTTTGCACACGGCCAAACATTGCATTTGCTGTCGGGATGCTTGGCAGATATCAAAGTGATCTAGGTTTGGATCATTGGAAAGCGACAAAGAAGGTTTTAAGATATCTACAACGCACTAAAGATTTTATGCTCACATACAAAAAGAGATATGTACTTGAAGTAATAGGTTACACGAATTCTGATTTTGCGAGTTATCCGAATAGTAAGAAATCTACTTCAGGTTACATTTTTATTATGGCTGGAGGAGCGGTGTCATGGAAAAACATGAAACAAACCTTAATAGCTTCATCCACCATGGAGGCAAAGTTTGTAGCTTGTTATGAGGCCACTTCACAAGCACTTTGGTTACGAAATTTCATCTCAGGGCTTCAGGTGGTTGATTCAATTTCTTGACCGTTGAAGATTTTCTATGACAACTCTGCAGCAGTTATGTCTTCTAAGAACAACAAGAGTTCTGGAAGGTCAAAGCATATTGACATTAAGTATATTATTATTAGAGAGAGGATTCAGAACCAACTAATGTTAGTGGAGCACATTGGTACACGACATATGATTGTTGATCCTATGACTAAGGGTTTTCCACCTATGTTATATAACGAGCATGTTACTTACATTGGTCTTGTGGACTCTTTTGATGTACTTAGTGGGAGCTGTTGTAATGGCTCAATTTCGACACTTTATATTTGTGATCACATTTATTTATTATTGTTGTTAGCATCTCTTATATAATGTTTTTCCATATTGTTGAAATGTGTATAGAACATTGTATTATATCCTTAAATGAGACACTGTTGTGTCCTTCATTGAGACACTGTTGGACCTAAGTATGACATTTATTTTGAGTCGACCAATGTACATGCATCATGAGATTTACCATTCTTCTCCCCACTTGTTTTGTAACATCATTTAAATAAAGTCCAATTGGGAGGATATTAGATAATGAACTTTATTAATTAATAATCGTATAATTTATAATTAAACCAAGTGGGAGAATTTTATATATTTAGTTTATTCATAAATTATAATGTTTATTATCTAATATGAAAGGGCGAAATGGTAAAGTAAATTTAAGAAGTTATAGAGTTGGTTAATGGAACCAACTCCAATAACTGAATTTACTATTATAAATAAATAATAAAGGTAGGTCCCAATCTTTTACAAGTGAATTTTTCAAAAGAGAAATTTTGTGCACACAGTTCTTGCTCTCCATCAAGTTTTGCACAAAGGAAGTAAAAAGATTGAAGATCTGTTGATTATTTCTTTACTATTGGCATCTACATGATAGGAGGTATGTTTATTTATTTATTTTACTGTGATTCATGGTGATCCTGTGTGATAATTTTCCATCATTTTCTATATAGTGTCATTCATTTGTACTCTGTAAGAAAATTAGAAAATCATTTGTAGCCGTGGAAGTTGTTTTCTAGCCTAGGAAGTTGATTGCCAACAAAAATCTTGTCTGAATGCACCCTAACTGGAAGTTCAAAATATAATCTGAAATCTTGTTCGAGGATTGAATTTGTTAAAATAGAGGATCTTTAGTTTTAGTCGGAAAGCACTCTTGAGAATGCTTAAGCAACACAAAGTACAAAATGTAGTGATTTCGTTGATTAGTTGTTCACTGTTAAGTCAAGATATGCAATTGTGTATTGAAAAAGAAATCTTGCCCCACTTTAGTGTGTTTTCACAATTGACATGTTTGGTGATAAAAGGAAAACATATCTAAGTTTCTTAGGATTTTTGGATTAGTTACATTTGAGATCTTTAAAGGATCTATAATGTTTGGCAACTATTGGGTTTTTTAAAAGCTTTCAAGATTATCTTTTACATCTTGGGATCATAATTAGTAACAAGTGGTCAATTAAGACGATTCCAAAGATACATCTTTAGAAGATCTCTTCATATTTACCAATCGTCAGCATATCAAGAATGATCTCATAACATGTTTATCTCTTATAATCCTGAGTATGTTAAGAATCTAATCTTTAGAAGATTGCATCCAATTTGGAAATAGCTCACATATTCTAAAAGATAAAATCTATTTCTATATCAGCAAGATTTTATTTTTGTCAGTTGCTATTATAACTTACTATTACGACAGAATATGCAACTCTATGCAGTCAAATTTCTAATTTTGTGGATATCAGTTTCGAAGATTTGTGCAGTTGGTTCTACTTAATTCAAGTATGATTCTCAGGCTTTCTTCTAAACATGTGCTATACTCGATAACAAACTTGAGAGAGTGTAACACCTTGAGATTTTCTCAGAATTTATGGAAGATTAAAATTCCATAAAAATTTAAATAAAATTATTTGAATGAAATAATCCTTGGAAAATCTATGAAATTATTGTAGAAATGACGTATAATTCAATGTATGAAAGACTCGGGGAACCAGAATGAAAAACAAAACTATACACAAAATTCTTCTCCGACTACCTAGGTAATGTCATGGACTACCGACGTAATGCTTCATTTACACTAAAAATAGAACGTGGAAAGTGTACAGACTATCGCAGTAATGCACCTGACTACCGCAGTAGTGCAACTATTCCTGTGCGAAAAAAATTTAGAAATTTGCCAGTTTTCTCTAAAAAGCCCCTAAATGAATTAGCAACTTCTAAAATAAATATTTGCCATTATTTGGACATTGGGAGCAAGTTAAGAAGAAATTTAGCTAGTTTTCTACATTGAAAACACCCCAAACTTGTCAATTTATGCCCATGAGAACTCTATATAAACCTTGCACCTCACACCATTCTCTTCATCCCAGTAAGAACTAGACAAGTTCTCTTCTTACTCTCCTTGCCTCCCTTTTGGCATTTTTTTTAATTCTTTGGTTGTTCTAAACATCAATTAGAATAGTAGGGAAGTGGAGTAACAGAGTTTTGCACAAATTATGTGCTAGAAGGTGTGTGAGCAACCAAAGAGCTTTGAGGTGGAAGGATCGAAGAGTTTGTGCTATCAAGGATCAAAAGGATTAGCAATAGAAGGTGGAAGTAATTTTTAAATGTTATCTTATTATTTTGATTCAAGTATTATGTGCATGGTTGTTTGCTTAGCTTAGAAATATGTTATCATTATACATGCCATGATTATACATGTCATGATTATACATGTCATGCCTAGAAATGCATGCTTAGGTTATATGCTAATGATGCATGATTGTGATGATATGATCCATGCTATGACATGCTTTCAATGAATACATACTATTTATTGTTATCTTGAATTCATGATGCTATTACTTATCATTAATGAAAGATTAAAAAAAGATTCTAATCACATACTGGCACAAGGACGAATTTTCACTGCAAGTGTTCCAAACTAATATTTTTGAGATATAAACTGTGGGTTCGAATTTAACCCTACTTTATCAATGATAAGTTTGAAGGTTCAGATTTGACCTCATCCCCTAAATATGGAATACTGAGGAGTAACACTTTCGGTCTTAAATATTAACTGATAACAAGTAATTGTTTGAATCACATAATCTTTTGAAGTATACGTTATGTATGTTCTATTTGATTTGAAACAATGAGTTAAATATTTAGAATAATCCACTGAGCACGTAACCTCACCTTTCTTTTTCTAACCTTTAAGGGAATTTTTGAGTGGATGCCCCGTAGTTAGAGTTCAATTCTATTCATGAAATGTTTAAGTCAAACATGTTAGCCCTAATTTCTATTTTAGGTTAAAGTTCAGTTTAATGTAATGAAGTTTAAGGGTCCTTGTACTTCTTGAATAGTCAATTCAATTGATGACCTTGATTTTTTTATCAAATGATTTCACATGTGTTTTATGAAATTCGTTTAAGTGTTTGTCTCATAGAATTGAGACTAAAAGAAATAGACTAATGTGACATCGCCCGCCTCCCGGGAGGCCCACTAAAAGAGAAAGAAACATCCAAAAAGCAAGCACGTGACGCGAATGTGTTGGGACGATTTGGCGGTGGAGGCGGGGTGTTACAGAGAGTTCCTTACCCATTTTGAAAATCATTCAAGTATTAAGAAGTCCTATAGTGTAGTCAATTTGCATCAAGGTACTTGAGGTTGAGGGGATTTCTATCAAAGCTGATTTTGTAAAGGGATCTCATGTATATTCTGCTTATTCATATATTGAAGTCGGCATCAGTATAAAGGTCATTGCATCAAACTATTTGGGTTGATAATTATTTGATTGATATTGGAGCTTATTTAATTTGGCATGGTCCTGCAGACATAGGTTGTAATGTTGAACTACATTATGCATCTTATGTCTCTTTTTGCTACTTTTCTTTTCTTTTTCATTATCATAGCACTTAAGAAAAACTATCTAAAAAGATTGGTAACTATCAAGTAAAAATGGACCTAACATTCAAGAATCTTTGCAACACTTCATAATACAAAACATGTGTTGCAAGTGCACAGAAAACGATATGCAATTGAAAAGTGATTGAATCTTACGTGCTCGACAAATCGTTGATTTGTAACACAAACCTCTGTGTGTATTTAAACACATAACAGAATGAACAACAACAAGCTGTCTCCTAAAAAATCATTTTAATTTTATAACACTTAAATTAATGCTCAATGTGCTAAAAAATTTCATCGTGATTTAGAAATAAATGATTATGAATGTATCTTCCTTGGAAATAATTCTCAATAGACCTTCATAAGAAGGAATAGTAACCTCATGATGACAAGAAAATGAAATAATATGGAACAATTTAGAGGATTTTTTTTTTCAATTTTCACCATCAATTTCAATTGTCTAAGTTGTATTTGAGATTACATATCACCTTAGGTTGGTCGCTTCCAAGGATTGAAAAGGCAAGAATTTCTCGACAAGAATGCGACTGCTCGCGGTAATGTCACTATTATGTGCGAAACCTTTGAGGAACCCAATTCAATCCATTCGGAAACCAAACACAAAAAAAGTACAAAATAAGAGATTGGGAGGGAAATCTAGATGAGAGTTTGGAAGAAGAAATTAAGAAGAAAGGAAGAGTGGAATAGTGTGACCTTAACTAGAATCGATCAGTGGCGAAAAATGGGCCAGGCTCTGGAGATGCTAACTACGAGAACCCTCACGCCATCTAAACCCCATTTTTATTTTATTTTTCCTTCATTTTTTAGTTATTTCAACACCAAACCGTAACTTTTTTCTAACCCATTATTCTATTTTTTTACTTTAAAAAATTATTTGTTTTTACCTCTTTTTTATTTTTCTTTTATTATTTTTTTAAAAAACTTTTATGCATAAATTTCATTTTATATATTTACTCAATATTATATTTAATTATTAATAATTAATAAATAATACACTACAAAATTTAAATAATTATTTAATCATATAATAATTAATTATAATTAATTAATTCTAAATTAATAAATACATTAAAACAGTTTATTTAAAAAATAAATAACAAAATAGTACAAAATAGTAAAAATAAATTATATAAAATAATACAAAAAATAAAATAAAATAAATTTTAGGTAACTTAAAAATTATATACTTTTAATGAAAAAAAAACTTGTAACTGAAATTAAAAGTGAAAAAAAAACCTGAAACAAAAATAAAAAACAAAAAAAATTAAAAAAGAAAAACCCAGCGCCAAAATGGCATTGGGTTGGAGATGCACTTAACGATAGCCAGAGAAAGAACTTTTATATTTTTTTATTTCAAGATACGAACACAACTTAAAATTTTTTATTTTTTAAATATTAAACTTAAATTAAAGTTGCAATTTATAATATTAGTTTTTTTCTTAAATATTTTACTTAAACTACTCCTACATAAAGTTGCAATTTATGATACTAAGCTAAACATAAATTACTTTTTTAAGAACACGTGATTGTATTTCAATGAGTCTTTATTTTCGCATCTCAACTATTAACAATATATTGTAAAAGTAAACAAATAGTATATTTTCTTTAAAAAAAAGTTTCATCTTTTCATTTAAGGATAAATTTTTCTTTTAAATAAATGCAAATATAACATCAATAAGCCCCTTTTTTCAGAAATATCAAAATTTATGTACAATATAAATGCAATAATGATTAATGACCATTCAAAATTCCGACCGAGGTCATATATCATATGACAAATTAAAATTTCAATAGGCTAATTGCAATTATTGTCCTACTCAAGTGTTCTCTAAATTTATAAAACAACTTTTTTTCTTGTAATAACAATTCAAGTTTGTGCACAACAAAAGCGAAAACCAATTAAATAAAGTGCACACACCAAATAATAAGCAATCTAAATGAACACAAATCAATTTAAATGCAAGAACACACAGATTTAACGTGATTCGACGAATCACCTAAGTTCATAAGAGATGAGAAATAATTCAATGTGCAAGAATGCAAATATGTTATAACATATAATCAATTCTTTCTAAATTCCTTCACACAAATGTATTCTTATACAAAGTCCAAAATTTTTACTTCCATTTATCATATTCCCAATAAGGATTTATATAAGAAAAGAGTTATAAATAGTTTTAAATTATAAAATTAATTGAATTGTCAATATCAATCAAGAAACTAGTACTAAAGAAATTGTTTCTAAATTAAATTTTACATTGAGTGGTTTAGAGCGGCTTAATATCTAACAATCACTTCCTTTATGAGAACCACTTCAATCATATCACTATGTTTTCATTTTGACATATGCTCAAAGGCACTTATTTGTGAATAACATCTTTATAAGTGATATGTATCATTTATATTATTTGTAACAACTTGGTCCCCATCTGTTGTCGTATATGCAAGACTCACAAATTGTTGATTTTTTATCCTTTAGTGATAATTGATTTCGATTTTCATTAGGATTAACATGGAGAATGTAATACCCTAAAAACTATATTTAATTAAATTAAATTCAAGATTAATTTAGTAAAATTGGGTGTAAAATGAAACTGGACTCGTTCTGGAGCTAAATTTGGCAGATTTTCAAAAGTCTCATTTGATAATCCTTAGAGACCCAAAACAACTTGAAACAAAGTAAAGTGACATGAACCAACTAATTGGACAACATATCTAAAAATTAGAATAATTGGTCAAGATTAGGGTTTTCATTTGTCAAACACCTTTCAGGGGGGAGGTTCAATTTAGAAAGAATTGGTATTTAGGGTATTTCGGGGAATCGAAATAACCCGAAACGAAACGGGATGACATTAACTAACAAAATAAACAAAAATATCTAAAAATCAGGACAATTGGTCAGGATTTAGATTTTCATTTCATAGTGCCTTTAATGGGTTCCAAATAAGGGAAGTAAATGAAACCAATTTGGTCAAACCATATATTGAATTTCTTAATTTTTTTTATTTGATTTGAAAACTATAAGTTATAAATCATAATTTCTTGTAAATAAAGAGATATTAATTTTTGTTTGATTTTTGTGAACCCATGAAATTATGGCCACTTTAAGGATGTGCAAGCCACATAGGTAGAACACCATGATCATGTGTATTCTCACCCTACCCAAAGCTTCATGGGATATTTTCTTTATTTGAATCCTTGTAAAATGATCTCATGTCCCATGCAAATGATTCAGTACACCTACATTAATAGACGTTTTATATAGTCTAGAAACCATGAGATATGATTCCATATACACCCCTAGTTGATTGTGTACACCCACACCCACTTAAGCTAAAATTGGCTCAACCATGTACATGTGTGTGTGAACACATGTGAACAACCTTATTATGTGGTGTCTTCTCAAATCTAATAGTCTATACACATGCTTAATGTCCAAGAAATAAGAGAATGAGAAAGTATTCCTCGTGTGTTTGTGTGATGAGCAAACAAAGAAACTAAAAAGAAAAGTTGTCGTACGCATATATGAGACGTCCCATTTGAATTAGAATATGATTTAAACCTCTTTTGTATTCAAACATAGTTAGGAAACAAGATTGTACTCATATCTTTTGAATTAGAAAGTCATAGTGGTCTCACTTGCAAACCATGGATACACTTGCCCTCTTTATGCAAACCGTCCCCTCTTGTTTGGAACTTGCCCAAACTTTGTGAGTTGCCCAAGAAGACCTCCCCCTAGTGCTCTTGAACATCTATATAAACCCCCTCATGCTCTCATTCTTCTCATCTCAAAGTAAAGAGTTAACACTTTCCTCTTTGCTTGTTCTAAGCCCTTTTATTGGCATCTCTTCTCAATTCTCTTGTGTTCACAAGTGAAAAGCTTTAATTTCAGTCTTCTGATGAGTTGTTTTGAGTGCTTTTGTTGGTGTTTGAAAGTTTTTGAAGTTCTAAAAGTGATAGATAAGGAGAACCTCTGTCGAATTCAATAAGAAACTCAGATTGAGGTGGAGTAAATTTCTAGAACTTCTATCTTGTTATTTCAAGCTCCTAGCTTGTTCATGCATGTTTATTTTTTTTTTGTTTATAGCATGATTTATTCGGTTTTAGCATGATTGATCATATTCAAATTTTAGATTAGCATGTTTGCATGTTTTTAATCATTCATGAGATCATACTGTGCCTAAAAACCATGCTTAGGTTTGCTTTTAAGTTTTCAAGCATGCTATGTGTGTTTCCATGCTTCCTTAAATGTTTAAATTCTGAGATTCAATATTCTAATTTAATATCATGATTATATGAATTTAAACATGAGAAAGTGAAGATAAGAACCACATACTATCATAGTAACCCATATGGGTGTTACGCGTGTTCTTAACACATGTTTGGAGTGTGTGGTTACAAAGTACAACTAAGAGATACTTGGTATATGACATCCAATGGAAATCAACAAAGAAATGTCTTTCCATCCTAAAGAGCAGTATTTAATGACACAGACTGGTCCAAATAGGGTAATAACAGAAAAAAAAGCCAATATTTTTTTTTTTTAACCAAAGTGTTCGTGCGGCGTTGTAGTGTATCACCCTCACTTACAGCAAGCCTAAGCTCTCATGACATCATATCTCCATAAAAATATCAAGAATTGGCATGTGCAGTGGAAATATATACTAGTGTAGTATCATAATTAAAAGTCTAAGCCAAAAGTACAGTTTTTAA
>JAJIYU010003721.1:0-26052 GCA_030144865.1 Tinospora cordifolia
TATTCTGATATCGTCCCATCACATGAGGGTTGCAAAGATGGCTTAACAGCGGTTGGGCGAACTCGTCTTGGTGAGAGAGTTTCGTCAGGCCGTTGTGCCGGTCGGGCCGCCTTTGGCTCTAGGAAGGGGTCCCGACAGTCATAACATCACGTATTTTCATTTAAAATTCTTCAATTCATACATGAAAATATATGTCAAATCCATCGACTCAATGTCAAAAAATATGGGTCGTTACACAAGTTATCCTCACCTAATTGAGGAGTAACAAGACTTGATCTAATCAACTTCACTCTTTGTCCAAGGACAGGGAATCCAAGTAGTTTGTATTTTAATCTTGGTCATATGTCTATATTAGCTCGTCAAATTTTTGTACCTTGGCCTTCTTAGGAAAATAATCTTGAAGGTGATAGGTTTAGGCACTTAAAGGTCCTCCCATCATTAGCCCTTTTCCATTACCAATCTTTCATCATATTCAAAAAGAGAGCAGCTTCTTGCCTCCAAGAATACTCCTCAAGTCTTAAGAGGGTTTCTTCTCAGGTTTATCTTGCAAAAAGTTGGAACTAGAAGCTTTCAAATAATCAAACTATAAGGATCCTAGTTCATTAAAAATTTTGTACTATAGGAATTTATAATTTAATTTTGCAGGAGTTTTATTTCAAATATACGCCATTATTTCAAGCAATTATGTGATTTTTTTAAATTTAATTTAATTTAATTTAATTAATTAATTCAAAATTTTGAGAAAATTCACTTGTATTACAGATTTTCATGTGTAAAGGATTGGTTTAGCGAGCCAATCCTTGTTCCACATAGATTAAAAGGCCCAAAAGTTCATTTTTCTTGGGCAACCTTGTTACTGAGACACATATAGATTGATGACTGTAAAAGGTCCGCCTTGAGATGGATTCGGTCATTCAAGAAATTAGGAAAAGATGATTTTTTGACAAACATGCTCTTATTATTATTGACGGGTGTATTATTTTGGTTGAATAGGTAGGTCCCTCATGGGTAGGTAGGCTAAAACCAATGGGATATTACGCCTCCACTATCTTCGCGATATAAAACCTAATTTTTGCTTAAAAAAAGACACATGCATTTCATACCCTAACTTGAGATAGATTGAATCATTTGAGAAATCAGGAACATGATCTTACAAAATTTAATTATACTTTTTTTCATTTGGCAAATACGCTAATCCAATTCTAGATATGCCTCCATTATCAAAAACAAAAAACAAAAAACAAAAAGGGAGACTCTTGCTTATAGCTTAATTATCAATGTCGGTAATTCTTTTTATTTATTTATTATTATTATTTTATTTTGTGAGAGGGAGACAATTGAAGTTTCTACTTTAAGTGAAGGAGTTTATATGCAAGCATGTGTTTATTATTATTATTATTATTATTATTATTATTTTATAAGATACAATTAAAACAAAAGAAAATTTTTGTAAAAAAGTTATACGTGTTTTGTCCTTTAACATGATAAAGATAATTAAAATTATTCATATACATTAATAAGGTAAATAGGAGTACTTACAATTAAAAACCATATAAATTAGGAAGAAAATTTTGAAAGGCTTCATCTTCAAGTCATCAAAACTGCTGTATTTATTGTAATTATATTAATATTGATTCATATTGAGGTTTTGTCTATCGCATTTAACTGAAATATATGTAGTTGGATATGTCATTTTACCTTTTTACTCGCCTAATTAAACTTTTGATGGTTAATAATTTGTGTAGTTTTACATACAATTACACATTATGTTGTCGTGCTTGCCTATGTATCAGTGCTTTCATTGGCCCATCGGTCATCAATCAACTAAAAACTATGGAAAAATATAATATTATCTTCACATATATATGTGCACTGCAACGGAAAACATATCAGTTCATTTCTAATTTTATCAACTAATTAACTCATCAATTTATCATTAACAAAAAAAACCAATTAAATAGTGAATTTATCTTTTATCTTTGTCAATAATCTATCTACTCATGATGATATACATAATTAAACCCTTATTTGAAAGCTATAGCTTTTGGATCAACTGTTTTCTAACATGGTATTAGAGTGAGGTTTATTTAGGTTTTACGTTCGAACCTTATTGTAAGCATATTTGTTTGTTTGTCTCAACTATTAGTATTGTTTTCTTCCTATTATAAATCAAGTCCGCATGCTATTATACATGTGACGGAGATTGTTAATTATAATCTATTTACTTACAATTTATATATATTGTTAAATCCTTATCTGATAGCTATAACTTTTGGTCAAATGGCTTTTAACATAGTATTAGAGTGAAGTTTATTTAGAAGGTCTCGTATTCAAACTTCATTATAAGCATATTTGTTTGATTATCTCATTTACATGTTATCTTTCCTCTATGCTATAAATCAAGTCCACATATTATTATGCACATAAGGAAGGGGTTTAATAATTTATTTACTCACAATAATATACCCTTTACATGAAAGTTGTAACCTTTTCGTCAAGTTGCTTCTAAACTATTTGATATGAAATCAAAGTAGCATACAACATTATTATTATATAATAGGATTTGTACAAATTTGCTTCTACAATAAGCATATACTTGATTGTGATTTTGTTTATTTTATAGTAAGATATTAATTATTTATTTTTAATATATCATGATCATTTTATTGTATATTGAAGTAGTTTCAAGTAGTTTAGTTTTCTTCGTGGTCAATCAACTTCCAAGATCCATCAGGTTGTTGCACCATTCCCTTGTTCTTCTCAACCCACCAAGCTATTGGAACCATGAATTCATCCCTCAAAGCCCACAAGTGTTTGTTGACCAGAGCAACGTCCCGCTTGACCTCCAACTTAAATTGTCCACCATTCCCATGTGTTCCTGCAACTCCATGAAGATACACCTCCAAGTTATGCCATATAGATGCATCTCCCGGTGTCCTCAGGAACGGCGACTCTGCAGTATCAATTGGTAACTCAATGCCAACGTCCGAGTAACCTAGTGACGGATAACTGGGAACTATATCATTCATGTTACGAACTCGAAGAACGCGAAGATCATTCATCTCAGATAGAACCTCTTTGAAGATGAAGTTGCCCACTCGGGGGCTGCCGAAGGCAAATAGGGTTACAGGAAAGTTGATTGTGGGGTTGTGTAGGGGCTTGTTTAGACCGTTAGCAACTATGTCTGCAGCGTTGAGGGTGCCAAGGGCTGCTCCCAAGCTATGGCCAGTAATAGTTATGCTGATCTCTTCATTTTTGTGTTCTTCTACTAGCCTTCTCACCTCTTTCAGTACCTGTTTTGTCAAAATAGGTTAAACATATATAAATGTTTGTTGTAGATGTTGTGTCAAAATTAGCTATGCTTGGATGTCACCACAGACAAGTCACTCGCATATCTATACTATGTATAAAATCATACTTTTTAATGATCATAATATACAACTTTTTTTTTTTAAATATTAATTTTCAACTAAATTGATGTCAATTACCTTTATAAAAAATAAACAAATTTTTATAAAACTACAACCTAAACAGTTATCAAATTGCTTTCTCCCAATCTTCGTTTCGAGATTGTGAAAATACTAAATAAAACGTAAAAATTCTTGCGAAATCCATATATTAAAATATGAATCTTCTATCCCAGAAAAAAATTAAGTTATAATTTGCCAATAATCCTTGAGACTTTATTACCAGCCAATGAAAATTTTAAATTCATTATTAGAACTTGAATTTGACAAATATAAACCCAAAACGACGTAGACCCATCAATAATAATTTCCCTAAAAATATTTTAGAATCATGTTTTCTTCTTTTAAAACATTATTTTAAAATAAGTAATTAATGTTTCTTTGTTAAATACTATTAAATTGCTTCAAATCATTAGTGAGGTGCATCATTCGAGACAGTTTAGTAATCTTTAATATTGATGTACACTTTAAACATGTGTTTCATACATCACTTGAAACAATTTTCTTTTAATGCTCAAAGAAATAACAAAATCAAATTAATTCACCTGATCTCTAGCGCTGGAAGTGTTGAAAGGTGACTTGGGATCATTGGAGGCGTAGATGGAGCGCCAACCTTGGTGTACCAAAGGCTCAATACTGCTAGAGCTCTTTCCCACAATATCAGAACCAGGAACCAACAAGAACCCAAAATCATTAATCCATTCCAAGGTCTGGATAGTCCCTCTCCATGCAACCACAATGTCCCTCCTTCCCAACACCTCCTTCCCTTCATCGGTCGCCACGGCGACGTACCCAATCCAGTTCGACTCTTTACTCCATGCCTCCCTCGACAATGACCAGAGCATGAACGCTTCCGGCACCGGAAGCACTGAAGTTGCATACAGGAACTTTGTCACTTGGTACTTGATGTAGGGATTGTCATATACAAGACCCACTTTGGAGAAGAAGTCTTGCTTTCCATATCGACTGCCTCCGGCAAACTTGGATGTCTTCTCGTTGTTGAAGGTGTCATAGGTTGCTTGAGCCATGCAACCGTAGAGAAGGATGTTTTGCCGGAGATCATTGTCAAGAGGGTCTAGGAGGCCCTTCCAGTATTCTTGGCCGGAGAGGATCTTCCATCTTTCAGCTATGCCTCCCATGTTTTGTTGATTTTTGAAAAGAAAACCAAGCTCTCGGAACTGATGATTGGGAATAGAGCTGCCCATTAATTGTATGGTTACGTGTTATATGGGAAATGTTGTAGAAACACGCTTTAGGTGACTCACTTTGGATATTTTCTTTTAGATGTCCTTAACCTGTTGCACGAATTACAGGCACAACATGTTTGGATAAGGTTAAATAAATATATGAAATACAATAAGATGTGATGTAATGTGTATTTAAATCATTGGATAAAAATTGTAGTCTTCATATCGAGATATGTGCTTATACATTTAAAGCTTGTAAATTTAACATTACTAAGTGTATATTATATTATTTAATATTTAAAATAAAATTTATCTGACATTACTCTAACCAAATTGTTACACTTACATTTTTGCAACTATATAACTATTAGAGAAAGGATGTACACCTTAAAATGTCTGTTACTATTTCGTTGACGTTGAAGTATTCCAATTACATTTAGAAAATATAACAACTGGGAGAGTTATTTTAATATATTTTTTAAATATTTTAAAAATATTCTCATTTTTATGGTAGTACTCTCATAAGTTGATTGATATGATTTGCCTATGAATTCATTTTTTTATTTCTATTAGCATTCAAACTTCACACATTTGGTGTGGATATCTCATTCGGTTATGTCACGACAAATGCTATTGTCGTAAGTAAGATGCACGTTGTATTTAGAAGTTTTATTGGAATTCTTATTTTTTTTTTAAAGCAAGATCATTCATACTATAAATACATGATTTCATCATTAACGTCATTGAGGGGTTTTTGTTTTTTTTTTCTCAACAGAAATATTTTTAGAACTTGAATATCATATATGAAAAAAAAATTATCCAAACAGATGTGATTTAAAGAGAACGGTGAATTTTTCTTTATTCTTATTGCTTTTTTTGTGTGCGTGTATATATATTTGTATGTAATGTGGGTTAATTTAACATCCTATTTTCTTAATTTAAATTGCAACAACCACAAAAGATACATATATTGCAAAATTATAATTTAATGCAAAATGTTTAAATTATGTCACCACTTATATGTTGCAACAAGTTTTTTTGTTCCAAATTTTTTGCAAATTGTGGGTCTCTATTACTATTTTACAGTATAGAATTTAAATGTTGCTAAAAGTTAAATTACTTGTAACAATATTGTAATTTGTTATAATAGATGAGTCAAATAGCAACAACAAGTTATATCATTAGTAATTTAAGATTTGTTACAAATAACTTTCAACATTTTGTAAATATATTTATTTGTTATAAATTATTTGTAATAAATATATTATTGTTAATATAATAATTTTTGCAACAATATGTGCATTGTAGTTAATAGCTATTTAATAACAACAAAAATATTTGTTCTTAATAAATATTATTATTATTTTTACAAATATCATATAATTTATATTTTTCATCTAAAAATTTGTTATTAAAACAAATATGTAATTTTATTATAAAAATATATTTTTTAAAATCGTATAATTTTGTTACTAATTGTTAAAATCATGTGATTTTAACAATAGCCTAATTATTACTAAAAAATTTTAACATGTTGCAAATTAATTTTAATTTTACAAAATATTTTGACAAATTATAATAATAAGATACACATTTATTATCATATAACATTAAATAATACAAACGGAATTAAAATATTATAAGTTTCAAATATGACCATGTTAATAAATCATATTCATAAACCATATATATAAGATATAAAAATAACTCAAGTGTACCACTCTTATGTCCACAATATAAGAAAATAAAACCTAAACCATAAACTATAAACTATAAACCAAAAATGTCTTACTGTAAAGAAAATAATCCTATAAATCTAGGTTCATATACTTTTTATCATCGGCCACTAATTTATAAAAGTAAAACATATAAATATAAATTAGTTTAGAATCAAATTATATACTAAAACTAAAATTTATATACAAAATTTTAAACAAAAATATATAAACTTAAACTAAATTTAAAGAAGCCTTACTTTTATTAATTGAAAATATACAACATGTCGTACACACAGTTAATTATTAAACAAAACTTTCACGGGCATATACAATAATAATAAAAAAAAATCTATATTAACAATATAAGTGTTCCTAATTTTATGATTATACTTTACAAACACTCAAGAAATTAACATAGTTTGGTAGGTTGTATATACACATAGTATTTGTGAGTGTTACAACATACTCCTAGAATATAAACCTGTCATGCACATACATGTACATTTTCAATTTATAGACAAAAGGTATACTAAAATTATTTCATTACTTGCATGCTAAGACTAATGCAATTTGATCACCTGCGCTTAAATGTTTCAGTCATATACAAATAATTTAAAGCTGAATTATGTAATTAAAAAAATTATCTCTTTCTTTCAATGTACATCGCTAAAATTAAGGTAAAACGTATCTCACTTTCACGTTTAATTACACATATAATACATTGGGTGGTGTGATATTTTAAAGCTAAGAGATAAGAATATATTTGAATTGGAAAGAACAAAAAGAAATTTATGACTTTAGATTATGTGACACAATTTAAAAACATAAAACTACTTTCAAATGTTTCTCCCACTTCAATTGGTGTTATTTCTAAATCAAAATGGTGAAGTGGTAAGTAAAACATCATTTTCTATCTAATTACTCAAAATGGTGAAGTAGTAAGTAAAACATCATTTTCTATCTAGCTAATTACTCACAAAGTTTAATTTTTTAGAATCTCAGAACATTTGCATGCAAATAAATGTAGTTGGTCATCTATTTATGTGTTTACCCACATAAAAATAGTTAGCATGTAATATATGACCTTCAATTCGCACTTTACAAGTACATGACTTTAACACAACTACTCTTAATGGTTGAACAAATCAACATACAAATCATAATGAAATATAGATATTTATATTAGTCATATGAAAATCACATGACATTGAATTGACTAGAAATTTTAACCAATAAGATACACTTAACAATAATCTAGGGGTAACAATTCGTGTCATTGTATCAAAAATGGGTCGTGTCGTAAACGAGTTGTGTCATATATATTGTAAACGGGTCGTGTCATAAATGGGTCATGTCATAAACGAGTCGTATCATAAATGAGTCGTGTTGCAACCGTATTTATAATCTTGTACCTGTATATGATCTATTTAACTTTTTATAATCAATTGTTAAAATAATTTTTTATAAAAAATATTAATAAAAATATAAAATATATTAAAAATAAATTAAAATTTTCAAATATTATATCTAAAAAATAAATAAATAAATTACACTATTAACAAATTAATAAATATATTAATTTTAAATGAACTTATTTATACTTTATTTCTTAACTTATGCATAATCGTGTTAAATGTGTCATTTTCGAGTTTATCAGGTCAACCTGTTTATGATCCGCATTTAGTCGTATCTAATCGTGTTTGACTCGTTTTGAGCCAAACTCGTTTATGCTAAACCCAAATCCGTTAACTTCGTGTTGTGTTCGTGTCGAGTTATCGTGTCGTGTCACAAATTGCCACCTCAACAATAATCAAATAAGACACACTTAACAATAATCACAATTGATATAAAAAAAACTCAAAGCTTGAAAATATCTATTATGATGTTTCCGTCAATTTTTTCATCTAATGATCCCAACTACGTGTCACAAATCCATTTGTATATTACATGTAAGGAAAACACATAAAAATATTTCTATTGCATATATAAACAATGTTATAAAAAGATACTGAAAGAACTAAACATTTAATAGTTATCATGTCAAGTAAATGACTTTACTAAAGAATTATGCCTAGTTCATATATATAAATATATGAAACATTTACCTGAATTATGCCTAGTTCATATATATAAATATATGAAACATTAAAGGTAAAGATCAATACTAAGAATTCTAACTCATTTTGATCTATTAAGTATTTAAGGCTAACTGATACTCAAATTATCTAAAAGAATCTATAAAAAACGAAAAAAAAATATCAAATAATATATAAATTTATATTTATATTTTAATTATGTAAAACTTACTGTAGAAAATAAATTTCACCAAGTGGTATGTAAGGATCCATATTTTTGTATATTGAGTTGACGAAATCAACATGTTTTTTCAAATATGAATTAATAAATTAAAAATAAAAATACGTGATTTTACAAAAATTATATAAATTAATGAGTGTATTAAATAAAAAATAAAATAAATAATTAATGATGGTAGTAATAATAATAATAAAGAATATTTCATAGGAGTTTGGTTAAAAAAATGATGACTGAAATGAATTAATTGTTGCATACATATTAAAATATACATATATGTGTTTGTGGTATATATATATATGATAATCATGATATGCTTGGTTAAAAAAAGAAGAGAAAAATGAGAGAATAATATTGAGGTTGTGGAAGATAAGAGAGTTGGGAAGATTATATTGACATTTAATAAGTTGGGACCCACCCCAAAATCCCTTATATAAGGCTTTCTCATTCCTTGAAACTTTACTTAACTTGCTCATGCGGGAAAGAAAAGGAAAAAAAGGGGGAACGAAAATTTGAGAGAGAAGGGAAGAAAAAAAAAAGAAAGAAAAGAGGAAAGAAAATCTATCATTTTTTCAATGATCCTGTGACGACCCATGATTTAATATACAAAAATTATCGGGTCTAATATATAAATTTTCTGGAATTTTAGTGGAAATATATGGATTTTTTTCAATTTTTTCAAATTTTGAATCATTTATTTGAGAAAATTAGAATAATGGGAAAAAAATACAATTTTAAGGAGAAAATACATGAAATTATAAGGAAAAAGTAACTTTTGAAAGAAAATAATTTTTGGGATTGATTGTTAAATTTTTGGAATAATTATGAAATTTTTAGAATGATTAATAGAATTTTCGGGTAAAAAATGTAATTTTTGGGTGATTATTGAAATTTTGAGAAAAATAATTGATAAATAATGAAAATTGGAGTATATTTGAAGTTTTTGATGAGAGATGATGGAACAATAATTTTTTTTATTTTAGAAAAAAATAAAAAATTTTTGATATATATATATATATATATATATCAGAAAAAAGGGAAAAAAATGAAAAAAAAAGAAGAATTGGGCTACCTGGCCAGCCCAAGCGCATGGGCCTGGACTGCCTAGGCCCATGTGGGCCGGGCTGGGCGCATAGCCTAGCCCACCTTCCCCTCTTCCTTCTTCCTTCTTATTTCTTCCTTTCTTCTTTCCTTCAACCACCACCTGCAACAAGCATGGCAGGAACAGGTTTTGCCTCCTGATTTGGACCACCGTTGGACGTCGACTAAACCCCGTGAACTCCTGCCAAACAACCTCCATGCCTGACCATTCCCCCGACTACGTGGGTGGCCATGTGGCACATTTTAGTTCGTGCAAAACCCCTCCCAAACATCACAAAATCTATTTTTTTTATACAGAAATCTATTTGGATGAGCCATCTTCCAACCTCAATATCTCTCTCGTCCAAAGTCGGTTTTGGATGTCTCATAGTCAGTGGAAAGCTCAGACTGCCCTCTTCAAGGAGGTCTAAGCCATTGATCATGAACACCGGCCATTTAGAGCAGAAACGACCATGAACTTTTCTGTTCGTCACTGCAAAAACCTAGAAATGAGTGTTGTCCGAGTTTTGTAAGGCTGATTTCTCGGTCATCCAAAGTCCAATATTAAGGTACTATAGCTCGTTTTGAAGCTTATAATGTCTACTTCAACTTTCATTTTATGAGAAAAACCAACTGACCTCTTGAAACATGTCGAAAATGGCGTCGAAGGGGGCCTGTTTGTGACTGCAGAAACCAGAAAATCAGACAAACTGTGTTTTGACCGAGTTTGCGAGGCAGTTTCGTGGGTCATCTGAACTCCAATCTTGAGGTATTATGGCTCATTTTAAAGCTTATTATATCTACATTTTTTATTTCATGAAGAATAGCTAAGGAGCACTTGAAGCATGTCAAAAAAGACGTCAAAATAGGCTGCTGGACACGCTAATCTGATACTTAGAAAATTTTAAGAAAATCTGTCATGATACCATAATTTTGTGCTTACTGTTATGAATTTTTAAAAAATACTTAGACATGTCCGATTTTCCTGAAATTCGGAGAATACGTTTATGAAACAACCAGAAATGTTGTCTAAAAATTTGGTCTCAAATAGATAAGTCTAAGGGCATTAAATAAGTTGCCTTTTGATTGTCTATCATATGCAATCTGGAAAACTAAAATTTCCTGATATCACCCTTGGAAAACATACTAAACGGGGTCCAAAATTTATGAAATAAAATTTTGGAGACACCTTTGGAAGTGTAGATCATAACTAGAAAATATCGCACAAATTTGATATATGGATTGACAGCAGAAAAATTGTGAGTCTTGCTGCGTAGTTAGAACAAATAGGACCAGATTTAAGCATCTCTATGATTCCAGTCAAAAACCATAGTAAATGAGTGCAGAAAAATTGAAACCAAAATTTTGAGGAACATTTGAATGATATAAATTAAATTTGAAAATTTTCACATAAATCCAACGATCAGATTGATCACAAGAAATTCAGAAAATCCACTCTATAGATAGAAAGGAAAATCCAGAGTTGGAGGTTCCTGTTATTTCAGTTGGAAAACATGTCAAATGAAGTCTAAAAATAGAAACATAAAATTGTAGTGAATATTTAAGGGTCTGAATCAAATCTGAAAAGTTTTGCATAAAACCAATGGTTGGATTTACCGTAGGAAAATTGACAAATTTGCTGCGCAAATTAAAACTAAAAGGCTTAGAATTGACTAAGTGTTGAAAATTGAGAATTTTGACCCAATTGACTTGATTTTGACCAAATTGACCCAAATTGACCAATGTTGACCAATTTTGACTAGGTTGACCGAGTTTGACCTAGTTGACCAAGTTTTTTCGATTGACCAGATTTGACCGATTCAAATTTGAATTGACTAAGATCGAATAGGAATAATAGGACCGAATTAAGCGGTGTTTCATGAAGAACTGAAATTGGGTCTAACATAACACAGATATGAGCGTAGATCGGGGGACTGGGCTGAGTGTCGAGGGGACATTTGTGCGCAGGACTCGAGGTGAGTAGTTTAATTTAGTTGTTATCTTAACTGTATTCCTTGCATGGAAAATGATTGAAACTGTCATCGATTGAGTGGTTTCTCGTGTTGAGCTACAATGATTGATTTAAAATATATGTAGTTGTACACTGATAGGGAGACCATATGCTTGAGGTCCGAGCGTAGGGTCAGGAAACACGATGAGATTGGTTTAGGCTCGAGGTCCGAGCGTCGGAGTTAGGGCATATGATCAATGCGCCTAGCCTCAGACCCGCTTGAGCACGACACTTGAGGACTGAGAGTAGGATTAGGGTGTTCAATGAATGTGCCTAACCCTTGACTCGCTTGAGTGGCTGGTACGCCTGACTCATGACTCGCTCGAGCGATGACCATAGGGTTATATTTGATGATTTGGACCCTAATCTTGATAAAATTTTGAGCTGTATGTATTTAAACTGTTTCACTGATTATAACTGTTTTTGTAACATACCATGATTCTTGAGAAATTGTTTCACCGTCACTATTTATGCATACATGCACTATTTTTGGATGCTGGTTAGGTAACATGCTAGTTTTACTACTCACTGAGCCACGTTGACTTTTAGGCTCACTACTCTACTAACATTTCAGGTTCCTCAGCAGCTAATAGAGGAAAAGACGTGGTGATAGCCTAGTCCTAGAGTGGTCCTCTGTTTTTTTTGTTTCTATCTGAGGTCGGTCACATTTTGTATGTCTGTAATTGTTTAATGGTCAAACTGTACTTTTGAGACATGGTAGTATGTAATATTTTGTTACATTTGCACCTTATAATATGAATGTTTAAATTACTCTGATGTCAGCTGTCGTAAAGATTGGAATGTAAGGGCTTAATAGAGATTGGGAGAACTCGACTCAATGAGTGAGTTCGTTGAGTTACTGTGTCGGTCGGGCCATCCTTCGGCCTAGGGAAGATATCACGATAGATCCGACACTTTGGGTAAATTATTTTTACCGCTTTTCAATTCAAAATTATTATAAAAGTTATGAATTACAATTTTTGTCAGGTCCTCTTCCTTAGGGTGAAGGGCGAGCCAATCAGCTCAGTGCCTATTGAGACCCCTTCCCTAGGGTGAAGGGTGAGTTGACCAGAACAGTGCCATGACAAACTCACTCGCAAGCCGAATTTGCCAAAACATTGTTAAGCCTCCTTCTTATCCATACACAACATCATCAGAGTAATTATAAAAGATGCGAAAGTATCTAAACAAACAATTACAATAGGATTTTTTTAAAAGTTAAATAAAAAGTGTTTATGTATAGTATTTTCTATATAGTAGTAGCGAAAATGTGATAGTCAAAATATCTACAATATTTTTCTCACTTCCTATACATGATACTAATTCTTAAAAACAGTAAACCATGTGAAGAAACCTACCAAAATATAAGAAAGGGGCACTATGTGAAGAACGCTTTCTTGCCTCTGTCTGCAATAGAAGAACATGAAATGTTAGAGGAGTGAGCCAATTTGTCCACAGTGGCTCAGTGAGTAATGTAGTCTAATCTATACTTAGAACATGAATTCTATATAATAATGTCATGTATGCATGTACAATAATAATGCAAATGAATGCAACAGTTAACAAATGCTAAATCTACAATGCAGTTGTTCACCTTTTTATTTTGGAAATAGTTTTAATGCTAAAAACACATGCTGAAGCTCTTAATAGCGTACCATGCAATAATAAATCCACTCCAGCGAGTGTACCCAACAACTAGGCATATCCTCATATCATATCATAAGGATCTACCAGCTCATACCTCATGTACGACATCCTCAGATCCTCAATGGGGAGCCAATTGACAAACCTACACAAAACATACCCCTAGGTACGACAGCTTTTGGTCCTCAATGCTCTACCACATCTAATACCTTAACCCGTACCATCGAACCTCGAGATTTGGTGCACATTTTTATTTAAAAACTCATTTAAAGATTAAAAATGCATTATAATATATAATAACATTTTGTTTATGAATAGAATAACAAGTTAAGTGATAAACTGAAAAACACTACTCACAAAGATGCTCAGTTCCCAGTGCTCCTCTCATAACCAGTCGCATCCCGTTAACTTTTGATCCTACATGATCAATAGACTTTTCTTAATATCTACTTGAAATTGGATCAAATCTAACTTTATGGTCCTTGGCCAATCAAATGATTGACTTAGTCAACTATGGTTTATTTATGAATTTAGTCAATTTTTTAATCAGTACAATCAACTCTAACTAAACCTAACACCCGTTGACTTGTTTGATTGACAAGGTCAATTCGTGCCAGTAAGCCCTTACTATTGACCCAAAATACTAAAAATCTGTATTGTCGACATATATCCCACTTTTGGTACACAATAACTAACCATTTTCTTAAATTTGGGGATTCAGTACAGTAAATAGAAAAATTTTAATTATTTCCTATGTTACACATTTTTTTTTGTAATAAGTATGTCATAATTTATACAACATTATATAATATTTTTTCCTATTATTTAACATTATATTACCCTATATACATTTTTTTATATTTATTAATTAATCCTCAAATGGCATAAATGTGAATTTAATATATCAATTGACCTCCAAAAATCCTAATTTTAGTGTCAATTGAGTTCAAAATTTCATTCTATACATTTTAGTACCCACCAATTCAAATTTTAGTGTTAATAGGTATACCGCCTATATGTTGACTTTCAATTACCATATAAATTTTTAGGGCCTTAGTGGGTATGAATAAAATATATACCTATATTATACTCGTTGATATGAACACAATGATATATATATTAGATAGTTTTACTTCTAGTGAAAACATACCCTAGTTTTGGGTTACACAATAGACTAATACATTTTATGAAAATTACACTAGAAAAATTGATATTAAAAACTTTCATAACAATTTTGAATTGAAAAGAAGTAAAAATAAGTCACACAAAGTATCGGATCTTCGAGAGTAGGTAAATTTTTCTTTTCAGCTTTTCTTTCCTTTTTGTCAATTTTTTTCTCCTTCTTTTCTTTCTTTTCTTTCCATTTTGCTTCTCTCTAGTCCGTCCCCTTTCTTTTTTTTTTCCTCATTTCCCCGGATGGTGTAAATGAGAGAATGAGATGAGTGATGATTGAATGAGAGAAGTCCCATATTTATAGTCATTAAGTAGGGGTGGGTCTATAACACCCTAACCCACGAGACTTTCAATTTGGACTTTACCACAAGGCGGGCCAAGCCGGTGTTACTTTACAAGTACATAACTTGACTTTTTATTTCAATTATTTCATGCCTTATTTGTATTTAAGAGTACATAATTCAAATTTAGGAATTTAATAAGGTAATAATACAAGAAATAAAAGAAATTCATAACTCTATTAATTAAATAAAATTGATTACATAATTCAATCTTGAAAAAAACTATTACAGCGAAAAATTCAAAACTTGGGCAATATGTCCTTACATAGAAATTAGAAACTTTAGTAAAAAGATTTAATTAATATTCATTGTCTTCATGTAATTCAATTTCCTGAAAAATGGAAGGAAGATGTGAGCACATAGCACAGTGAATTTTTTTCAAAACCACTAAATTACTAATTCAGCATTAATAACACATTCAAATTCAAACACTTGTAAATCATTAGGCGTTTCAAACAACATTTTTGCTTATAGTTGTAAATTAGACTAAAAGGGTTTCAAAGCCCTTGATGTTCTTTATTAAAATACCTCCATTGAGTTAAAAGACATTTTTTTGTTAAATTTCATTAGACTTAGGGCCTAACCCATATTCCAAGTATTTTACGACATCACCCATGTGAACTAATCACATGTAAAGAACACCCACAGTGACCCTCATGTTCACTGTGACAGTAGGTGGTTCTTAATCTCAACATCTTTCATTAAATCTCATAATCATGAATCATAAATAAATCATGCTTAAGAAAATAAATAAAAATAATTTTAACATATAAACATTCAAACCATGAAAGAAAACACTTAGTATGCATCATGTTTTAAAATAAATCTAAACATGTATAATCTAATCATGACATAATTTCATGGTGTACATGCAAATTTGGAATATATATTTTTAAAATAAATAAATAAATAAATAAAACATGTTATTCAAACATAATGAGCGCACCAAACTGAAACTAAATATGCATGAACATGGTATTAAACTGAATAGGGGTTTGAGAAATCACTTCTACCTTAAAATAAATCTCTTATGCACTATTTTGAAATTCGACAGAGTTCTGTTACTCCAAAGCTTCTAAACACTCAAGAACTCTCAAGAACACTCAACAATTCAAGATTAGTCAAGAATTGAGAGGGTTACTTTCTACCCCCCTTAAAAGAAATTTTGTCATCAAAATTTGCACTTATTCATGGGTTCCAAGTAAATAGATGTGGGTACTTGGTCTTCATTTCGCTCTCCAACTCCCAGGTATCTTTTTCCATTCCATGATATTTCTACAGTACCTTAACTAAGGGAATGTTCTTAGTTCTCAAGTTTTGTACCTTGTGATTAAGGATTTTAATTGACGCTTATTTATAAGTGGCGTTCTCTTGAACATTTACCTCTTCCTAGTGGATGATGTGAGAAGGGTCTGGTTCATACTTTCTCAACATTGAGACATGGAACACATTGTGGGCTGAGATCATTTGGTTTGGTAGCTCCAACTCGTAAGCACATTCCCCAATCCTCCTAAATATGTCAAAGGGTCCAACAAATCTCGGTGACAACTTACCCTTAAATCTGAACCTCTTAATATCCTTTTGAAGGCTGATTCTTAGAAATACTTTATCCCCAATTTGAAACTCTAGGGGTTTCCTTCTTTTGCCATCATAGCTCTTCTGACGACTTTGAGCTGTAGCCAACCTCTTTCATATTAGTTTGACTTGATTGTTCATTTCTTCCACCAAGTTTGGCCTAGTAAGAACATGATCTTCAAGTTTGGCCCAACAGGTTGGTGATCTGCAAGGCCCTCATACAAAGCTACATACGGAGCCATCTTGATGCTTGCCTGGTAACTATTGTTATAGACAAACTCTACTAAGTGTAGGTACTTGCTCCAATTTCATTTTAAGTCCAGAACATAAGATCTCAACATATCTTCTAAGGTCTGGATAACTCTCTTAGATTGCCCATCTGTCTAAGGATGAAAAATAGTGCTCATAGTAATTTTAGTCCCCAACTCCTTCTTTAAGCTCTGCCAAAATCGAGAAGTGAAACGAGAGTCTCGGTTAGATGTTATAGTCTTGGGCACACCATGCAACCTTACTATCTCTTTCACATATAGTTCTCCCAGCTTACTGACTTGGTCCGTGGATCTGATTGGCAAGAAATGAGCCATTTTGGTGAGGCAATCCATAATCACTCAAATAGTATCATCTCCCTTTTGATTCCTGGGCAAACCATTGACAAAATCTATGGTAATGTTATCCCACTTTCATTCAGGGATAAGGAGTGGTTGTAACAAGCCAGAGGGTTTCCGGTGTTCTTCTTTTATTTGTTGACAGGTTAAACATTTATAAACATGCTTAACTAGGTCTCTTTTCATCCCTCTCCACTAGTAAGCCTTTCTAAGATTCTAGTACATCTTATCTCCACCTGGATACATCGTGTACTTGGTCTGATGAGCCTCATCCAGTATGTTCTACTTACTCTGTCCATTTTGTGGTACACATATCCTTTCCCCGAGCCTTAGGAAATTATCAGCATCTAACCTAAAGTCAGCATGTTTGCCTTGTGTATAACTCGTTCGATTAGACTGGTAAGCCATTTGTCTTGCCTTTGTTCATCCCTGATCTAGTGTAGAAGATCTAGTTGGCGAGACATAGTGTAGAGGTAGGCTTGCTTTTCATTTAGAGTCACACCCAACCTAAAGTCATCAATCAACTGATACATCTGGCCTTTTTCTTCCTCTTGTTTGTTGAACTTCCTATTCAAGGCATCAGCTACTACATTGGCCTTCCCCGGATGGTAGTGTAGTTGAAAATCATAGTGTTTCAAGAACTCCATCCATCTTCGTTGCCTAAGGTTCAACTTCTTTTAGGTGTAAATGTACTTCAAGCTCTTGTGATCTGAAAACAGATCAAATTTCTCATCATAAAGGTAGTGTTTCCAAATTTTCAGGGCAAATACAATGGCTGCTAACTCTAGGTAGTGAGTAGGGTAGTTCTTCTCATGGGCCTTCAGTTGTCACGAGGCATAAGTGACTACTTGTCTTTCTTGCATCAATACTGTTCCCAGTCCACTCAATGATGCATCAGTATAAAGGGTAAAGGTAATGCCGTGGGTTGGAGTGACTAGGATAGGGGTCGTAGTCAATCTCTTCTTTAGTTCTTGGAATGCCTATTTGCATTTCTCATCCCAATTAAACTTAATTCCCTTCCTGGTTAGCTTGGTCATAGGTTCTGCTAGTTTAGAGAAATTTTGGATGAACCTTCTGTAGTATCTGGCCAGGCCTAAGAAACTCCTGATCTCTATAACCGTCTTTGGCTGCTTCCAATTCATGACAACCTCCACCTTCTCGGGATCTACCAAGATGCCATCCTCTGATACTATATGACCAAGGAACTTGAACATCTTCATCCATAATTCACACTTGTTGAACTTGGCATATAATTGGTGCCTTCTGAGGGTCTCCAACACTATTCGCAAGTGCTCCAAGTGTTCAGCTTCTGTCTTTGAGTAAATCAAGATGTCATCCATGAATACCACCACAAACTGGTCAAGGTATTGTCTAAACACTCGGTTCATTAAATCCATGGATGCTACTAGGGCATTGGTCAAACCAAAGGGCATCACGGTGAATTCAAAGTGTCTGTATCTCGTTATGAAGGCTGTCTAATATATGTCAGACTCCCTGATTCCTAATTGATGATAACTTGACCTAAGATCAATCATTGAGAAATGAGTGGCTCCTCTCAATTGATCAAATAGGTCATTGATCCTCGGTAGAGGGTACTTATTCTTTACAATGGCTTGGTTCAACTTTTGATAGTCGACACATAGTCTCATGGAACCATCCTTCTTTTTCACAAATAGTACAAGAGCTCCCCAAAGTGATTCACTTGGCCTAATAAAGCCTTTCTCCTAAAGCTCGTCAAGTCGAAACTTCAACTCGATTAGTTCAACTGGTGCCATTCTGTAAGGAGGTATGGCTATAAGGTTGGTTCCAGGGTGAAGTTCAATCTTGAACTCTAATTCTCTAGTAGGTGGTAATTCGAGTAAGTCATCTGGAAACACATCCTCGTACTCACTAACCACTGCTAGGTCTTAGATTTTCTTCAATTCAACTGGTTCTTCTTCAAAGAATTCCTCAAACTCATTCTTTTGCCTTAAATAGCTCATCATGGCCAAGGTTGGACTCTTCGGCAGTCGCTGCATATCCCCATTGATTTTATAGGTTTTCCTAGAAGGTAGGGTTATGGTCACTCGTCTCTTAGAACAATTTGTTTGGGTTTGGTACTGGTCTAACCAATCCATCTCCAAAATTACATCATAACCATAGAATGATAAAGTACATAGATCAACCGTTAAGAGTTTATCCCCAAACCTTAAGTCACAACTACACATTCGTTTTGAAGTCACAGTGGTTCCTATTGGTGTGGACACATTCAAAGTCATGGGTAGTGTTTTTGTCACAAGTTGTAACCTATCAGCTAATTTCTCAGAAATAAAGGATTTTGAGGCACCTGAGTCAAACAATAGTTTCACAGCAACATTGAATAATAGGAACATACCTTCCACTGCAAGGATTGGGTCTTCATGAATCTCTACAGAAACATTCTGGCCTGGTTCTAAACATGGCTTTGGTTCTACCCATGATTGGCATTCTGTTGTTGTTGCTTGACTTAAGGATGATCATTCTGACCTCCTCCCTGAGTGTTTTGATGTTGCTGGGGAGCCTGAGCTAGTGCAGTCGGACAATTTCTCGCTATATGGCATCTCTGCCTACACACGTAGCATATTTCTTGTCTCTTTGCTTGCTCCCTTGACTCATCTGTATTTTGTCGCTGTCTTTGTTGTGCATTCCCACCATTCTTACTTTTCTTTTGAGCCCCTTGATTATGTTCATTCCCGGGCCTCTTATTCTTCCCCCTCAACCTTTGTTCCAAGTTGAGTTTTTGTTCTAGAGTTAGGGCCTTTTCCACAATGTCTTTGTAAGTTTTTAAGCCCAAAGTCTTCACAATCTTTCAAATCTCCATCTTGAGACCCTATGCAAATTGATTGGCATTTCTTTTCTCCTCCCTGATCAGATCTGGTGAGAATTTGGCCAGTTCAGTGAACTTCCTCTCATACTCAGTTATAGTCATGTCCGTCTGATTCAATCCAATAAAGTCCTCCTGTAGCGTGCTCAGGGTTGCTTCTAGAAAGAACCTTTCATAGAAGATCTAGGTGAAGTTCTCCTAGCTCATGGCATCAATATTCGTATTAAGGTTCATCCTCATCATTCGCCACCAACTCCTGGCTGGTCCTTTGAAGTGGCGTGTGGCTAGTTCCACCCGTCTTGACTTAGTTACCTTCAGTACATTGAAAATTTCCTCTATCTCTTGATACTAGTGGTCTGCGAAGATGCAATATATAGTACCATCAAATGCAGTAGGATGGAGCTTTTGTAGCTCTATCAACATTTTCCTCTATTTCTCGTCTTCCAATCCCTCCTGAGCCCTTTGATGTTCAGGGTCTTGGGCCACAGGTGCTGGCTGTTGAACCTGGATAGGTTTAGGTACTTGGGGCTATGGTGCCACCTGAGGGATTATCTATGGAAGTGCCCTCAATAGTTGATGTAGCACCCTCTATGACATCTCATCCATCATGGCTTCCATCCGTGATTCCATTTTAGCAGCCAGTTCCTATTTTCGTGGTTCGGTCTCATCAGAGGTGGTGGATCGAGTAGTGTACCTTCTTGCTCGAGCCATTGTCTATAAATTTAACACCTTGTCAGTATTTGCCTCGTCAGATGTTCGTACTATTATAACTCTAGATTCATGTCTCTAGGTTCTCGATTTGTTTAGTAGCCTAAAAGTTTTTCTTCTAGGTTCTTTTCATGCATGCGTAGAAGATTTTGTTTCAAAGCAATAAGTAGTAAAGCATGCATATCACACAATCATACAATCAAGCTAGCGCAACAAGGTTCCAAGCTTTCACCTAAGCTTTCAAGTTCAAGTGTCCCATACCACTTTACCCCTTCCACTTAGACTTTCGAGCCCACTATACTCCATCGTCCCATACCAGTGAGCATAGAGAAACTCATTTTGCCAGAGTCATCGATCATTTACCACACATGGTCCATCGTTCTTCGAGTCTAGGGTTCTTCCATACCCCTGAATTCCTTTGCATCCCATACTACATAGAAACCGCAAGATACAGAAGCTTCCCGATCTCGTGTCCTGATCAAACAATTTTCTGTTTTCACACAAGTTTCCGTTTCTAGCCTATTCCCTACAAATTTATGCTCTTGATCCATTGTGCCACTCATGGCTACACCACGTTTCTACCTAGGGTCTTTTTTTAGACTTAGGGTTCGATCTGGTTGACTCACAACCTTTGTCTAGTCAAGATACCACATTTGGCCTCTATTTCGACTTCTATTCACTTTTTTGTCCAAAATTTCCACATTCTAATTTTTTTTTATAGAAAGTAAGAGTGTTCTTCAACTTCGACTACTCATAAAAGCTGGTGGGACAACTTCCAGATCAGGCGGCGAGACCGAAGTCTACTTAGCAACTGCGCTTTCTAGGCGGGATAACCCACCTCCCTTTCAATGTTTAGCTTTACTCGGGACAAGGCTTACCCACTATCAACTAAATTTTTAGTCTTTGTATCCAAACAAAATATTTCAAAACATATCTTTCCTTTATGAAAACACTAAACCATTTTTCCATTTTCAAAAATAGAAGGTAGGGCACTAAAATTTTAATTCATTTTAATGTGAAACCCTAATTTGAGTTTCTAATTCTTGTCAAGCAACTAATGTTTGACTTTCTATTTCTAGCCTAATTAATACATGTTTGGGCTTGACTTTCTATTTTTAGCCCAAGGCACCTAAAGCCTAGGCTCTGATACCACGCTTGCCCCAACCCCTGAGACTTTCAATTTAGACTTTACCACAAGGCGGGTCAGGCCGGTGTTACTTTACAAGTATATAACTTGACTTTCTATTTCAATTATTTCATGCCTTATTTGTATTTAAGAGTGCATAACTCAAATTTAGGAATTTAATAAGGCAATAATACAAGAAATAAAAGAAATTCCTCAATCTATTAATTGAATAAAATTGATTACATAATTCAATCTTGAAGAAAAACTATTACACCTAAAAATTCAAAACTTGGGCAACATGCCCTTATATAAAAATTAGAAACTTTAATAAAAAATTTAACTAATATTCATTGTCTTCATGTAATTCAATTTATTGAAAAATAGAAGGAAGAGGTGAGCACATAGCCCAGTGAATCTTTTTCAAAACCACTAAATTACTAATTCAGCATTACTGACACATTTAAATTCAAACACTTGTAAATCATTAGGCGTTTCAAACAACATTTTTATTTATAGTTGTAAATTAGATTGAAAGAGTTTCAAAGCCCTATATGTTCTTTATTAAAATATCTCCCTTGAGTGAAAAACATTTTTTTTTGTCAAATTTCATTGGACTTAGGGCCTAACCATATCCCAAGTATTTTAGGACATCACCCATGTGAACTAATCACATGTAAAGAACACCCACAGTGACCCTCATGTTCACTGTGACAGTACGTGGTTCTTAATCTCAACATCTTTCATTAAATCTTATAATCATGAATCATGAATAAATCATGCTCAAGAAAAGTAAATAAAAATAATTTTAACATATAAACATTCAAAATATGAAAGAAAACACTTGGTATGTATCATGTTTTAAAATAAATCTAAACATGTATAATCTAATTATGAAATGATTTCATGGTGTACATGGAAATATGAAATATATATATTTTTAAAAAATAAATAAATAAAACATGTTATTCAAACATAATGAGCACACCAAACTGAAATTAAATATGCATGATCATGGTATTAAACTAAAGAAATAGAATAGGAGTTTGAGAAATCACTTCCACCTTAAAATAAATCTCTTCTACACTCAACTAAAATTCGACAGAGTTCCGTTACTCCAAAGCTTCTAAACACTCAAGAACTCTTAAGAACACTCAAGAACAGTTCAAAATTACTCAAGGACTGAGGGGGTTGCCAAGAAGGCTAGAGAGAGTCAAGAGGGACTAGTATGCTCTTGATTTGAGATGAAAAGAATGAGATCACTAGAAGTCCTTTATATAGAGTTTAAGGGAGTGAAAATTAGTAAGTTTGGACATTTTTCAAATAGAAAATTTCTATTTTTATTGGGTTTGGAGGCTCAAATTCAAATAATAGATTTTTAGGATTTTTCCAATTTTTTTTTTCGAATTTTCTTTCCAATTTTCTCCGTTTTTTGTTTTTCATCCGATTTTCTATTTTTTCGGCTCTGTTAATCTAGGCCGCACGATTTTGGCCAGATCGCTGAAATCTTGTGGCTCCTGGCGCACGTGTGCAATCGCACGAATTCGGCGAATTTCACCGAATTCATGGGATTTAATTTTTTTTAATTTTTATGGTTTATGCTATATATATATATATATATATCACATTGTATTCGGATTTGCTTCCTAATTTATTGAAATTCTGTCCATCAATGCAAATTACTTTCTATTTATTTTTTGAAATGTTTCATCTGTGTTTAAGAATAGATATTTAGAAAGGTATGTATTTGGAAACTCGTGGATAATTAAAAATAAATATTTAGAAAGATATACCTTTGTTTTTAATTAGAAGGGACTTGCTAAATTCCATTCAAACTTGTTATATAATATGAATTTGCTAATCACAATTTATTAAATAATTTGACTAATAAACAATTACATATACATATATCTTATGCAATGTTATAAGTAAATGTTACAATTTACATTTCTATAATTACATACAATTATTTATATAATACTATTATAAATTCATACTTATATAATGTTATACTTATATTAGATAAATATAAGCATACAACATTTTTATTAAAAAATATTAAACATTTACACTTACATTCTATTATGTATATATTTCTATACTCTTATAATATGATATTCTTTTAGCACCTACATATTATCCATACACATATTATATAATAATAATAATAATAATAATAATAATAATAATAATAATAATAATAATATTATTATTATTATTATTATTATTATTATTATTATTATTTTTATCACCATAACAATTATTTTTATATACTTGCATTCATATATGCGTGTATATATATATATATATATTATTTATTCTCTTAGATCAACGTTTTCTAATTAATTTAATTTATTTCATACTTTAGAGTTTAGAGTATACATAGTTTATGTTTGGAAACGAAACATTTTATTTGAAACTCGTACAAAATTCGTAGGTGTTACAAGGTCGTACCATTCATTTCATCATTTTTTAAAACTAAACTCCCACTACAATTATTTATTATTATTAATATTAACATCATTAATTTACTAATTTATTTTCTATTTACTACACTCATTAAATTAATACCATTACTGTAAAAATCACATAATTTCATTTAATACACACATTAATTTATACAATTTTTGTAAAATCATACATTTTTACTTATAATTCATTCATTGATACATCAAAATACATGTCGAATTCGTCGACTCAATGTCCAAAAATACGGGTTATTACAATCTCTCCTCCTTAGAACATATTTCATCCTCGAAATTTACTAAGGTAGCAAAAGATCAAGAAAAAATTCTCATAATATCAGGAAAGTGACTCTCCATGTAGTCTTCTTGCTCTCAGGTGTTCTGCTCGACACCATGAAACTGTCAACACACACATACCATTAGTATCTCTTTGTTGCATAGTTTCTTCACGACTTAATCAATAATAGCTACTGAAGTCTCATCGTATGTACAATCTTCTCGCAACTCAACATGTCTCCAATCAATCACGTGCGAGGGATCGAAGTAGTACTTTTTCAACATTGACACATGAAACACATTGTGTACTCTTGTCAGCTGAGTTAGTAATGTTAATCGGTAAGCAATAGGACCTATCCTCATAAGGATCTCAAAATGTCCAATATATTTCAGAGCAAGTTTCTCTGAAATATTAAAACGAGTTAGCCCTTTCCGAGGAGAAATCTAAAGGAGTACATGATCACTGACATCAAGCTCAAGGATCTTCTTCTGGTTATCTGCATAACTCTTCTGTCGATCTTGAGTTGCCTTCATATTCTTATGAATTTGCCAAATTTTTTCATTTTACACCTGTACAAAAGTAGGACCAAAAACTACTATGTCACCAACCTCGACCCAACAAGCTAGTGATTGACAAGGTCGACCATATAATGCATCAAATGGTGCCATGTCGATACTTGCCTAGTAGCTGTTATTACATGCAAATTCACACAATGCCAAATGATCTTCCCAGCTACCACCAAAATCAAAGACACATACACGGAGTATATGCTCCAAAATTTGGATCACTTTCTTAGTGTAACAACTCGTATTTTTGAACATTAAGTTGACGGGTTTAACATGTATTTTTATGTATTAATTAATAAATTATTAATGAAAATGCATCATTTTACAGTAATGATATAAACTAATGTGTATGTAAAATAAGAAATAAAATAAATAATTAATGATAGTAATATTGATAATAATAAATATCACGTAGTGGAAAATTATTGGATGATGGAGGTGGAATCATGAAATTAAAATAAATATGTGTGAAGAAAATTAATATGGCATGAAATGAAATTATTTAATAATGCATGAATAGTTAAAATGAAATTATCTTATTTAAATTTTGTTATTATTAGTGTGGTGAGATAAATGTGTAAAAGTGGTGGATAATGGAAAAAATAAAATAAAGTAAGAGATGATGTGAGTGGGTTGAAAAAAAATATATTATTAATTAAAAAAAGAGATGATTATCCTATGACTTAGAAGATACGGGAATGGAGATAATTATCTTAACATTAATTGTGGTGGGACCCACTCCAAATCAATGCCTATATAGGAGTTGCCCTCATTTCCTTTCTTGCCCACCCCATCATCCGTGAAGGAGAAAATTTGAAAGAGATAGAGAAGAAATTCGAGAAAGAGACAAAAAAAAAAAAAAAAAAAAAAAAAAAAAAAAAAAAAAAAAAAAAAAAAAAAAAAAAAAAAAAAAAAAAAAAAAAAAAAAAAAAAAAAAAAAAAAAAAAAAAAAAAAAA
>JAJIYU010003722.1:0-26343 GCA_030144865.1 Tinospora cordifolia
AGCTCGCACCGAGATTTATTGGGCCATTCGAGATCCTTGAGAGGATAGGCCCCGTTGCTTATCGGCTAGCGTTACCGCCACAGCTATCGGGTGTGCATAATGTATTTCATGCTTTCATGCTGAGGAAATATCACCCCGATCCCTCGCATATCATTGATTGGAGTCATATTGAATTGCGGAATGACTGTACATTTGACGAGATGCCTGTGGCCATCATAGACTGAGCTGTGAAAAAGTTGCGCAACAAGGAGATACCGATGGTACGGGTGCGCTGGCAGTTCCACGGTGCTGAGTAGGATACATGGGAGACTGATGATTTTATGATCCGCCACTGTCCTGAGCTGATGAGTGTTGCTCCTTGACATGTATTGTCTCTATATTACTGTAAATTTCGAGGAAGAAATTTCTTATAAGGAGGGGAGGCTGTGACGACCCATGTTTTGATACACAAAAATATTCGAGTCCGACATATGTATTTTCTGAAATTTTTAATGGAAATACAAGGATCTATCTCAATTTTCTCAATTTTATATTATTTATTGGAAAAATGAGAAAAATGGGAAAAAAAATACAAATTTGAGGAGAAAATATGTGAAATTAGAAGGAAAATGTAATTTCTTGAGGAAAATAATTTTTGGGATTAATTATGGAATTTTTGGAATAATTATGAAATTTTTTGAGCAATTAATAGAATTTTTGGAAAGAAAATATAATTTTTGGTGAATTATTCAATTTGAGGAGAAAATAATGGAAAAAATGAGGAATTGATGTATACTTGGGAGTTTTGATGAGAAAATGGTGAAATAACAATTTTTAATGATTTTAGAAAAAAAAAAGAGAAATTTTCGGATATATATATATATATATATATATATATATATGTATGTATATATATGTGTGTGTGTGTGGGGAGGGGGGGGAAAAGGAATAAAAGAAAAACAAAAAATAAAAAAAAAAGCAAGAAATCGGCGCACGGGCCAAATTTGGCCCGTGCGGACCAATTTCGGGTCGGGCCGCAGGCCGGACCCAGTCGCGCTAGAGGCGCGGACCCTTGGCCTGCGCAGACTCGGCCCACAAGGGCCGAGCCCAGGCGCATTTAGTGCCTAGGCCAGCCTAGGATGCTTGGCAGCCCAGGCGCCTCTTCCTTCTTCTTCCCACGATTTTGAAGCATTTTTAGGCAATTTTTCTGTGTTTTTTGAAGTATTTTCTAGCCAAAAACCATGGGAATCCCTGGTTTTATGACCCCTGGTTTTGAGCAAGCCAATAAGAGGTGCCAACTGGGCATTCAACATGAAGATTTGGAGGCCACGTGGGTGGCCACGTGCCCTGTTCTCATGCCATGCAAGCAGCTTCTCATGCAACAAAAACTCATATTTTTGCCTAAGTCCAAACTTCCAGCTTTTGCTCCCATCTTCCAGACCTTGAATCTCCTTCGTTTCTCATCCAAATCCAGTGATCTATAGCTTGCTTTGAAGCTGATACCACCAACTACGAAGTCCCACAAGTGGTTTGCCCAATCTTGAAGCCATCTAAGATGGAAATCGAAGAGAAAAGATGTTGTCCACAGAGTTCAACCCAGAAAAACTAGAAAAGTTGTCTTGAAGCCACCTTTGGAGCTTTGGTTCATGGACCATTCCAAGTCCGTTTTGGAGGTAAAACCCCTCTTTTCTTCCTTGTTTCGAGCACTTCCATGTCCAAGTGGTGGAAATCAAAAAGTAAAACTCCCAACCTATTTTATAAGGTCATGAAACTAATTATCTGGCTAACTGTTTTGACAGTTTCTGCAGAAAGCAAGCAGCAAGACTAGATTGAGGCTGTGTTTGGAGGACTTGTACGCATCCGTTTGGGTTGAAACCAGAGGCATTTTAAACCTCATAGTAGAGGCTATAGAGAGGTATAAAGAGCTAACCCTAAGCCTCTGTATTTTAGATGTTATATACTTGCAAAAGTGCCTTGTCAGTTAGGGATTCTAGGACTTAGAGTATTTTATGAGGAAATCCCTTAGACTTGCTATGGTAGAACTTGAAATTGAGGGTGATTAATGTTATACTTACTTACTGTTTTAGATGATACTTAATAGACAAATTTTTAGGGACCTGAAACCTTTCAAAATCAGTAAGATAGATCCTTGGATCAATGTTGTAGAGAAGAGAGATTTGGCACTTGAAACAACTTAGGAAAAACTTGGGAATCTGAAAACTAGTTTCAAGATAGATAAATATCAGATCCGTTAACTGAGCAAAACCTTGGCAATCTGGGTTGATATTTGGTGGAGAGGTCCCTGGATGTGTCTATAATATGTATACCAAATTTTAGGCCATTCTGAATTAGGGAAGTAGGCCAATTAATCCACTAAGTGACTACCTGTCACAGGGTATACGGGATTCTTATAATCCCTATTATTACACCTAGAAACCCTAATAAATGGTATTCAAAAATTACGAAATAAAAGTTTAGTGAAATTTTAGACAGAATAGATCAAATCTGGAAAGTTCTATACAAATCCAACGGTTGGATTGACCATAAAAAATTTGGAAAATTTACTGTTAGGAAGTGTGAACCCAGAAGCCCCTGTGATTCAACTGAAATTTCTGAGATTAAATTAGATAAGCAAACCTCTGTGGCTTGGGATGAAATTTGGTGGAGTGATTCCAAACTATGTCTAGTTAATGCCTACCAAGTTTCATAGCAATCTGATATAGATAAGTGGGTCAAATTAGGCAAATCTTCACTGTTTGTCATACAGAACCCGAGAACACACAGTCTCTGGAATCTTAGCTAAACATACTATCAAATGAACTCCTAAAATCCTGTCTTAAAATTCTATGGAAGGTTTAAGGAGTCTAAAACAGATCTAAAAAATTTGGTGCAAATCTGACGTACGGATTGCCCGCAAAAAAATTGGAAAGCTTGCTGTGTAAGAGAGCAAGGGACCCAAATTTGACTAAGTATTGAGGTTTGAGATTTTGAACTAATTTTGACCGTTTTGACCCAATCTTGACATGAATGGCCTATGTTGACCTAATTTGGGCATGGATTGACCTAAGGTGACTAGGGTGACTGCATTGACCAGAGTTGACCAGAATCGACTAGGTCTGACCGATTGACCGAAACGGCTCGGGTCGATTACAACTGAGTTGGGACGGTGTTATTAAATGTTGGGCCACTGTACGGATAGAACTGAGATTGAGTTTTGATTGATACAGATTCGAGAAGGTATAGTGGGGCTGGGTCGGTTGTCGACGGGACAACGGCGTACAGGACCCGAGGTGAGTAGTTTGATTCAGGTGTTTCTATGGTTTTTGTTCCTTACATAAAACTTGTATAAAATGACATAGTTTGAACTGTTTCACGGGACTTAGATACATCTGGTTGATTTTAAGATATGTAGATGTACACGGATAGTGAGACCAGAGGCTCGAAGTCCGAGCGTAGGGTCAGGGTATACAATGAGATGAGACTCGAGGTCCAAGCTCGGGGTTAGGGTGTATGACTAACACGCCCAGCTTCAGACCCGCTCGAGTGATGGCACTTGAGGACTGAGCGCGGGGTTAGGGTACTTGAGGGATACGCCTAGCTTATGACCCGCTCAAGTGGCCAATACGCCTGACCTACGACCCACTCGAGCGATGACTATAGGTTGGGTTTTGTTGAGCTAACCTAGCTTGGATATGTATTTTTAACTAACATGATTTTAAGATGGTTTTTTTGAAACCGTTGCACTATTTATAACTGTTTTTATACTAGGTCATGCTTTCGAATGTCACACCATTTTATTGCTCATGCATACATGCACTGTTTTGGAATATTGGTTATGGTTGACATGCTGATCTTTCTACTCACTGAGCCATGTGGATTTTAGGCTCACTAATCTATTACCATTTCATGTTCTTCAGTGGCGGACAAAGAAAAAGGCGTAGTGATTGCCTGATTTCCTGACGATTCCTGTTTCAGTTTCTTTTTGGTCTTCTCCTTTGCATTTGAGGTTGGTCATTGTTGTACTAGTCTAAATGGTTAAGTTTGTATTTTGGACAAACTAATGTAAATGAAATGCTTCCATTTTGAATTGTTGCTTGCTTTGGCTTTTAATGGTTCCAATTATTCTAATATCGTCCCATCGGATGAGATTTGCAAAAAGGGCTTAACAGCGGTTGGGCGAACTTGTCTTGGTGAGAGGGTTCGTCAAGCTGCTGTGCCGGTCGAGCCGTCCTTGGCTCAAGGAAGGGGTCCCGACACTAGAGGTGCAATTTCTTAGATAGATAATAAAACTCGATCCACTCATTCTTTGAAGTACTAGTCAGTTTTAAATATGTTCTATTTTTAGTTTAGAAGAAAACGAATTTAGTTTTGCATGTTAATATGGTAAAAAGGGAAAATTTCAAATTTTGGGGAACCCTTTGTTTGAAATGTGATATGGCGATATGTATGATGGTTATTGACATAGTTTGGGGGTTTCGGTGATTCGAAAAATTAAATTTATGAACATTGATTTCAAACTGACAAGTAGTAAATGTCGAGGAGCAGCGCATCTCTGTTGAGTGGTGCAAGGGTTCATCTGACATACAACTGGACGAGATTCTCTTGCTCACTAGTATTATGTAGACTTAATGTTCAAAGCATGATGTGTGTGTAGCCTACGATTTAGATGCATGCCAAGATGTGTATGATTCTTGAATGTTTTGATTGACGATTGAGCATAATGTGTGGTTATATACTTTCAATATTTGATTGAATATGAAGCATAATGTCTAGTTATATAATTTTAGTATTTGATTAAATATGAAGCATAATGTCTAGTTATTTATATTATTTGCTACATGATTTAGATACCTTGCATGACGACATGGTATGGAAGAAAATCTATAGAAAACTAAAGAAAATTAAATTAAGACTTAAAATTCCACGTACTGGAGCGATGGTGGCATCTGTTGATGACTCGTGGACATGGCCATATTTGCCACGTGACATCTTTTGAATCTCATCATTGGTGTACTTAATGGAGTCGCTTGCAATGGCTGAGGGTTCCTTAAATAGGTGAGCGATGGTCGTACACCATTACACCTATTCATGGATGTGTGTCAGGGTTAGGAATGGTAGTGTGGCTCAAGGCGTTACCGGATAAGACTGATTGCTTGACACTGAGGGACACCGAGAGAAGATCTCTTTTGGTCTAAAGGTGCAACAAAACAAATGAATGCTTAAAACAATTAATGTAATGAAAGTGTGTGCATGTTTTGGATTTTGGTTTATATAATGCTAGTAACGTGTAGGGATGATCCACTGGACTTTCGAGCTCACCCCATTTTTTTTACAGGTACTCGTAGAGGTGGAGTACACTTATAGACTAGAGGATGTAGGGTAACCTCAATGGGAGGTTACCATTTGACTTTGAGTCTCCTTTGGTTTTAAACTATTTTATTGTTTTTGTACTTATGAAGAAAACTAGGGCATGTTGTCCATTTTACTGTATATTTGTGATATAAATTTTGAAACACTTTATTTGTTTCAAAATGTGAATTTTTGGTAAGTTTTTGAAAATTGTTTTAGCTACAAATGAAGTGTATATTTTTTTTTTAGTATACAGCATTAGCTGTGCATTTTGATAGTTGATTCTGTTGCAGTTTCTTAATTTATTGTGAATAATTTTTATGAAAATCTGGTGACATAATTTCAATATAAATGTCGGGACCCCTTCCCTAAGATGAAGGACGAACCGACCAGCACAGTGTCCCAACAAACCTGCCCGCAAGCCGAGTTTGCCAAGACACTGTTAAGCCCAACGTACAACACCACATCACAAACTATCAAAGTAATCATAAGGAATGCAGAAGAGATTTAACATACGAGCACTGATAAGAACTTCATATTTCCAAAACGAGTCATTATAATATGTGTAGCAACGGGAGAGACTGTTCATCATATACAGGCTATCCTCACCCCTATACATAGGTCCTAACCCTCAAAAGACGATAACAGAAAGGGAAATACAAAGAAGTCCTACCAAAAAGAGTAAGAGAACGCGGCTTTATGCGATGACCACTCCCTTACCCTTATCCGTTGCTGAAGAACCTAAAAAGTTAGAGTAGTGAGCGTTATTGTCCACGGTGGCTCAGTGAGTAATGCAGTCTAATTTAAACTTAAAACAAGTATTTTACAATTAAAACATGTGCCATGAATGGATGAGCAATAGCATTATGCAAGTGAATGCAACAGTAAACACAATTCAAAATCATAATGCAGTTGTGGACCTTTATTAAAAATAGTTTTAATAATGCTACAAAACATATAAATCCACTCGAACGGGAGAAACCCGGCAGTTATGTGTATAGGTGATGACTCAAATCTGGGCCCACAGAACCCCCCTCAAGGCACTCTGTGCTAGGTGGTCACTCGATGCTCTAGGGGAGCTCAATTAATAAACGAGGGAGTTGCAGACAGTTAAGCATATCGTGACGACCTAATTAGAACTTATTGTCGTTGCCATCATCGTAGGCCCATAGAACCCCTCAACAGGCACTCTATGCTAGGTGGTCACCATCAGGGTCACAACTCGCCCTAATTGCTCTATCGCATCCAATACCCTAACCCGCTCCCGGACCTCGACATTCGGTGCACTTTTCATTTAAAACCCATTCAAAGGATGGAAGTTCATCACAATATGTAACACCATTTTCACAATGCACAGAATAACAAGCTCTAAGAAATGAGTTAGAAAACACTACTCACAAGGATGCTACGCTACCGACGCTCCTCTCGCGACCATTCGCGTCCCGCTAGCATTGGGTCTTGCGAAATCGACGCAACTTCTTATCATTAATATGGGACTTGGCTCATTCTAATTCTATATCATTGGTTAATCAATTACTTGGCCTAGTCAAGACTAGTTTACATACGTTCGTTCCCTTGCCTTAGTTACTAAGTCCATTTGATTGACCTCGGTCAATTTTGGTCAACCCTAGTCAACTTATCATTTGCTGACCTAGCTGGTCAACAGAGTCACATAGGGTCAATTCTGGTCCTTATAGGGTCAATTGGCCCAAAAGGGTTAATAGTCTCAATTCTCATTACTTTGGCACAAACCTTGGCCTATGACCCTATCTGCGCAACAATTTTTCTGATTATTCTGCGGGCAATCCGTTCATCGGATTTGCGCCAAACCTTGCAGAACTGTTCTAGACTTACTAAAGTTTCCCCAAAATTTTAAATTATAGTTTTTGGACCTCATTTACTAAGGTTTCTAAGCATGATAACAGAAACTGCACAGATCCCGTATCCCCTGTGATAGATAGTGATTGTTTGCCTTAGTTGACCTAGCAACACATATCAGAATGTATTGAAATTTTGTAGGCCACTTCAAGACATATCTAAGGGTCTCTCCACCAAATTTTAGCTCAGTCTATCATGGTTTGGTTAGTCAATTTTATTTTAGAAATTTCGGCCAGATTGCAAGAAATTTCTGGGTTCATGGATTCCATTATCTTCTAGTGTCTTTTTCCTCATTCAATCACCATCCTATGGGTTGTTTCTTGTGTCCACTTACAGTTTATAGGTCATAACATATCCACTAATCACAACCACTTCGAATCAGTAGCATGTAACATCAAAACATGTCCAACATTCCATCAATATTCTGCTACATTCTAAAGAACACAAGGAATTTGCTATAGCACCCTACAATCATGGCATATATGCATTAATAACAAGACACATTCATAAGAGTTCAAGGTCAAGTCTTTATACCTTTCTGGAATCTCTATTATGGTGTCTACAATGCCTCTCGTTCCAGCCTGAAAGGGTGCCTTGAAGTATCCCAAATATAGCTCTTGTTCTGGTCTCAACCTCTTTCTGTCGGCACTATTGCAAATATAAGTCGCACAGTGAATACCAGAGACTCACAAAACGTTTTAAACGTTCTAATATGCAATTTCTACCACTTGGACACTTGAATACACTTCATGAGAGGTAAAGTGAAGGGTTTCACCTGAGGGGTGAGTCTGGATTGGTCCTGGTATGAGCTTTCCCAAGGTTGCTCCAACTGTTTCCGCTACACAGTTGCAACAGTGAGTAAGTAACCAACTTCGAGGGTTCTAAAATCATGCATAAGGCCCTATTTTTCACTCTCTAACTCTTGGAGATCAAAATACATACGAAAATGAAGGGAGGTAACCATTTTACCTTCAAAAAGGAACTAGAAATGGCCAAGGTTCAAGGCTTCAAAAGTGGTTCCAGCACACACTTTCTGATTTTTCTGGGTTTAAGCAGTGTGGATAGCCCTCTTCTTGATGTTTTCTGCTTCAAACAGCTCCAAGATTGGGTAAACCACCTGTAGGATCTTGTAGGTGGTGGTAAAAGCTTCAAATCAAGCTATAGTTTGTAGGATTTGGTGGAGAATTGAAGAAGTTCTGAGCTTGGAAAGTTTGCTACAGAATCTGGAAATCCTGGAGTTTGAGCTCAAGAGTTTTTTTTTGTTGCATGAGGATGCTTGCTTGGCAAGGGTGTGGCATCTAGGTGGCACTTAGCTTCTCATGCTGGATGCTCAGTTGGCAGCCTTCATTGGCCAAATTGGAGGCATGAAGTGATGGCAAAACCATGGGTATAAACCATGAACTCCCATGGTTTTGCGGGAAAAATATTTATTGAAAATCTAGAAAATTCAGTTAAAAATCGGCCAAAAACCCCAAAAAAAAACGCAAAAAAAATAACGAGAAGAGGGGGCTGGACCCCCTTCTTGGCTCGTGGGCCAGCTAGTCCACTTGGGTCGGCCCACACGCCTGGCCCGGGCGCTAGGTGCCCGAGCAGTGCGTGCGGGCCGGGTGCTCGGCCCAGTGGGGCTTGGGTTAGCCCAGGTGCGCCCCTCTCCCCGCCCCCTATATTTTTTATTTTTCTTTTTACCAATACATACATACATACATATATATATATATATGTATGTATGTATTAATTATATATCAAAATTTTACATTTTTCGTCCTCTAAAATCATAAATTGTCTAATTCATCATTTTCCATCAAAATACCAATGTTATACACCATTTCATCATTTATTTTATTATTTTCTTCAAAAATCATATTTTTCATCTAAAAATTTCATTTATCATTCTAAAAATATGATAATTGCTCCAAAAATTTATAAATGAATCTCATAAATCATTTTACTCTAGAAAACACATTTTCCTAATATTTTCATGTGTTTTCTCCTTAAAATTACATTTTCTCAAATTATTTCTATTTTCTTCAATAATTAATCCAAAATTAGAAAAAAAAAATTGGAGAAAATTTTTGTATTTTCTCATTAAAATTTCAGAAAATATATGGAGTACATAAATGTCGGATCTGTCAATCCGATGTCAAAAATGTGGGTGGTCACAATAAATTACTGTCAGTTGAACAATTGTATGAAATGATTTTCTTAATTTACTCCACTAAGATTAGTGGAAATGATGGACAAGCATTTTATGGTTTGAGGAATGGTTAGTGACTATCCTGGTCTCCGATGTCCAAGGATTGATGTGATTTATCTCGCATGCACAACATACTAGCTAAAGGGGAGCGTGAGTCTCAATGCTAGGCCCCGACGTGAAACGTGGCGGTGGATGGCTCTCGGAGCAGGGCTGGGGCGTAATAGTAATAATGACAATAATTATTGCATGGATTAATTCTTATGTATATATATATACACACATACACATGTATACAAAATGGAAAAAAAAAGTTATATATATGATAAAGGTGGGCTTGGTTGGATAGCGGGGAAAAGGAAAAAAAAACAAAAGTAAAATAAGAGGATAAATGATGGGTGATGAGGTGTAGATAAGAAAGAAAAAGAATAAGGTTATCTTGGCATTTAATGATTGTCTGACCCCCAAATACCATGCCCTCATTCACTCAACCTACTCATCCGAGAAATAAGAAGAAAAAGAAATAAGAGAAAACCAAAAAGAAGGGAAATAAGAGAAGAAAAAAATAAAGAAAAGATGGAAGAAAAACGGTTGTTCATTTTTTAAGATCTGTCGCTTTGGGTAATTTATTTTTATCTCTTTTCAATTCAAAATTGTTATAAAAGTTATGAATTATAGTTTTCTAGTGTAATTTTCAATAAAGATGATAGTTTATTATGTCACTTAAAACTATGATGTGTTTTTAGTAGGAGTAAAACTACACAATATATATATATAACACTGAAATTTTAGTTGGTGGATACTTAAATGTCCACACATAGGAGGTATACTTATTAACACTGAAATTTTAGTTGGTGGATACTTAAATGTCCACAATGAAATTTTAAACTCAATAACACTAAAATTAAAATTTTTGTAGGTCAATTGAATTTGCATTTGTGCAATTTAAAAGTGGGACATGTATTGACGGTATAAATTTTTTGTACTTTGGGTCAAATTAAGGGCTTAATTGCACCAATTGACCTTATTGACCACATTGATGCTCTCGATCATGCAGATCAGCGAGTGTTGGGCTTGATTAAAGTTAACTATATTAACTAAAATAGACCAAATCCATAAATGGACCATAATTCTTCGAGTCGAATTTTTAATTGATCAAGAGGGCCATAAAGTTAGATTTGAGCCAAGTTTCATATAGATATTAAGAAATTATATTGATTACAAAAGATCAAATATTAGTGGGACGCAATCGCTTAAAAGAGTAGCACTGGGAGCTAAATATCATTGTGAGTAGTGTTTTTAATCACTTAAACATGTTATTCTATTCATAAATGAAATGTTATTACATATTACAATGCATTTATAATCTTTAAATGGGATTTTAAATGAATGTGCACCAAATCTCAAGGTTCGATAGTACGAGTTAGGATATTAGATTAAGTTGAGCTTAAGGACCAGATGTCATTGTACCTGAAAGTACATTCTGTTCGGGCTCTCAATTGTCCCACTACTAAGTATCTAAAGTTGTCATACATTAAGTATACGTTGGCGGATTCTTATAATGTTGTATGAGAATACTCTCAACTGTCTAGTGAGCTCGCTCGAGTAGATTTATCATTGTCTTGTAGGCTAGTGAGAACTTCGACATGTGTTTTTAGCATTAAAAACCATTTTCAAAATCGAAAGTGCACGACTCCATTGTGGATCTAACATTCATCAACTATTGCATTTATTCACATATTATTATTGTGTCTGCATGCATGACATTGTTTTATAAAATTTTTGTTCTATGGTTTAGATTATACTACATTATTCACTGAGTTATTGTGGATAAATTGGCTTACTATTCTAACATTTCAAGTTCTTCTACTATGGATAAAGAAAAAAGGTGGTTATAGCGTGGAGAGGTGTTTTCAATTCGTTTTGGTAGTTTTTTACGCAGTTCATTATTTAAAGAGTTAATCGAATGCTTAGGGAGTAAGGAAACTGTTGTAAATATTTTGACTTAGACATTTATGCAACTGCTACATTTAAGAAAATGTATACAATTAACTTTTGTTTGACTTAAATTTCTACTGTAATTATTTCTTTAGTTACTTTCTCATATCTTATGATTACTCTGATGATGTTGTGCATAGAGTGTGAAAGAGGCTTAATCGTGTTTTAGGCAAGCTCGACTTGCCAGTTGGTTTGTCAAGGCACTATGCTGGTCGATTCGCCCTTCACCCTATGGAAGGGGTCCCAACATATGCAACCAGACACAAATGTACATTGAGTTTTTATTCTACATGTATTTCTCGTTTTGATATGACTATATAATTTCTAAAGTACTCATCCAAATTGAACATCACTACACACACACACACACACATATATATATATATAGATGATGTATAATTCAAGTATATATGGATAGCATTTGGATTGATTCAAACCGTGGGATCAAAATGAATTAATAATTAGAGGGTTCAGTTTGGTTCAATTTTTCATTTTAATTTGTTTGGTTTTGGTTTGAAGATTTAACAAACCAACTGGTTTGATTCAATTTGCAATTTGAGATATTGACCACCAATACTAAAATTATGCTAGCCCTAGATCAAATAACAAAACGTTAGATTGACCAGTCCATTGATCAATAACAAAATTGGTTTGATTATAGGGTATAAACGGTTTGGCTTCAATTGTTTTAAAAAATCAAATTGATCCCCCTTAGTTCGATTTACAATGGTATATACATACAAACCAAATTGATGTCATGCCTATTTGAATGTACATATAGTAGATGACAATGTAGCATTACTCGATATGTATAGTAGGTTTTGGAGTAACTGATTTCCAAGAACTACCCTTCTTCTACTACATGTAATTACTGTTTTATGCAACTCATGGGAAATAGTGTCTCCAACAATTACTTGTGCAATTAGTTCTTGCGTGCTAATTGAACAACTTCATATCTAGCTAATCGCTTCAAAAAGAGGGGTATAGAGTGAAAAGAGAACTCCATAGTAGTAGAAGTCTAGAATTAATGACCATAATGTACAAGTGGTGATTAAGCAAACTTTATGCAGAGCTTAAGGATTTGATCAGTTTCATATGGATCATATATATATGTTAACTCATACTATAAATTTTAACGTACAATTTTATCCTTATTAGAAAAAGTTAAAAGTGTTGACGTTCTAAGTTGGAAATGTTAAAAGTGATATGTTTATGATTTAAAATGCTAAGAATGATGTGTATGTATGGTTCAAAGTTTATATTAAAAGTGATATTTATGCCATAGAAATGCAGTTTATACAAACATCCAAGAAGTCGACTACCTAGCTTTAGTATAAGTTGCATGGAAAACAGTTTTTTGACGTAATTAAGTTCAGTACATGTAACAATATTATTATAATGCTCATAACTGATGAAATCAAAATCAGAATTTAAAGTACGTACTTCAAACATGAAAATGCTAATTGATTATTTATTTATTTTTCTGCTATGCATAATTCTCGATGCATGATCTATAAGAAGGAGGGCATCTGTTATGAAATCTGATTAAAAGCTGTGAAATTATTTTGAAAACAGAAAGAACAACGAAACCCTAATAGATAATCAGAATCAAGAAACGACATAACTGATTAATTTAAACCACCAAACTATTTAATCTCTTTTTCCTTTTTTCGTTAAAAAAAAAAAAAAAAGAAAGAAAGAAAGAAAGAAGAAAGCAAACAAATACGATAAGGGCCTCAATCTCATTCCCATGCAGCAAAAAGTGTTAAGTATATTCGGTCTCACATAAATCCAACTTCTTGTCTAGTTGATCTTCTGGTTACGCAAGAACAAGACAATATTTAACCTCGCTCAAGAGCTCAAAGCCAAACCAGCGATGTAGTCTGTAATATATGAGCTGATCAAAAGCTGCAATTTTACCAGCATTAGAAAACAAAATACACATCTCCTCTTTCTTGCATGACTCTTTTGTCAGTACACTCTTTGAGATTATCCCCCAGTGCTTAAAAGACCCTCTTTTGCATCTTAAAACCTATCATGAAACCGATTGATCAAAGGAGGATCAAAGCATTGCGTCGATGGCCCCCCATAGCTACGATCCCAGTTCAGCCCTTCTCGCCCATTCCTGCCATCTTCTCTTATCCCCAATGTCGACAAATCCATGCCTCGAACACTGCCACCGTCTTGATCATGAGTTTGGAACTCACGACCGAGAGGAGCCCCAATGCAAGTATAACTAGCCGGTGATTCTCCGGCACTGGAATAGTTGGTGTGGCTCGAGTGACGATTAGTGTTTCCCGGGAGAATGTGGCCCACGAAGTAGTCATTATATGGTGTCGGATAGGAGACAAGGCGAGATGGTGATGCATAGGGATAGGATTGTGACGGTGGTGGAGGGACTGCTGCTGGCGGGGCGATGGTGGATGAAGAACCTGAGAATAATCTTGTTGGGTAGACCGAACGAAATGATAGAGATGGGTCTCCAGAACTTTGATGAAAACTCCCTGATGGAATTGGTTGCGCACCACCAATGCTGCCAATATCTCTCAACCTGTTTTGTGCAATCCAAAACAAGATAAAGAACAGCAGCATTTTGGTCAACTGAAGGTTTAAGGGTACCCTAAGTATAGGGCATTCAAAGAAGAAGAAGAAGAAGAAGAAGAAGAAGAAGAAGCAAGGAGGAGTGGGGTACCCTAAATGAGGAGGCTGGGGAGCTAAGTTATCGTTACCAAATACCAGCTGGCGAGCACGGTTCAGAGTTTCTGTCTCTCTTTCTGCCCAGTTACCGCCATGCAAATCAAATCAAATCAAATCAAAAACACCAGAACAAGGATTTCAGAGACAACAAGAAGTCAAGTAGTCTCTTTGTCTTGCTTAAAAAGGGAGAAAAACAAGATGACATGACTAACTTACATTCTCTACACTTATCAACATGTTTATTACTTTAAAAAAAAAAAAGCACTAAAATATATATATATATATATATTTTTAAAAAGTGCTTTTCTTGAACTCTTCGGTTGGTTTCATTTAATTTCACATATCAAACCATAAATGTTACCCTTTTGTTTCATTGCAACTTAATGTTACTCTTTGAGTGAATCAAAATGGCTACTTGAGAGTTGTAGTTGTGGTAGTAACATAAAGCTGAGATGTTGTTATAGAACTTTCATCTGTATTAGCTGTTTATATATATTTATATCTGTGTGTGCGTGTGTTTTCGCGCATTGCTCTCATGGAAGTGTCGATCAAAAAGGTTATTTGGTAGTAAACTTGCCTTGGCGATGGCGATTCATGTGGCCACCAAGTGCTTGAGATTTGCAGAACTTAAGGGAGCAAAACCTACATTCATAGACCTTCCCACAGTCATCTTTTCCACCACTTTTCTTTTTTCTACACCCTGCTACAACCCAAATAAAGCAATTTCGATGAGACCATTCGTCAGATAAGCAGAAAAGAAAAAGAAAAAAAATAAAACGTAGACAGATACATAGCTGTCCAAATTAATTAATTTACATTAGAACTTAAAAGACCCATTATCAATTTTTTTTTACTTTTTCTTCATTAAGAATAAGAAACCCCTAAAAAAAGAAGAAAAAGAAATGTCTGGTTGAGAAAGCGAATGAAAGATAGATCTTCATCGCTCTAATAACACATATCTTACTTGAGGTATCTGAAGCTTCAGTGATGATTGTTGAACCGTCCAGAAAAACCTGTTTTCCCTCTCTTCCGTATTCTTCGGGCAAATTGTTAAGGTCTAATGGGTTCCTTCCAGCAGATTCCCTGCAAAATTATAATAATCATAATAATAAATAAACGTCAAAAAAGGAGACATTATTAAAGAAATAAAGGGAGCTTTTATGAGTCGGAGAAGATGAAACAGTCATGAAGGTTTGTGAGTGAATGCTTATTACATTGTATAGCTAGAGCTAGCCAGATAGAGAAATAGAGGGAGAGGGAGAGAGCGAGGGAGAGAGAAAGAGAGGGAGAGAGAGAGAGAGGAGAGAGGAGAGAGAGACAGAGAAAGACAGAAAATTGAGGCGAAAAACTTCAGATAAATGGGCAGATGATAACGAAAGCTTGAGAAATTATAAGACTTTCAGTTTGAAACTGCAAACATTATAGAGGGCTATAATAATAAGTTGAACTGAAGGTGGGGAAGTGAGCTTGAAAGTTCTCTATCAGTTTCTGCCACATCTCTCTCTCTCTCTCTCTCTCTCTCTCTCTCTCTCTCTCTCTCTCTCTCTCTTCTCTCTCTCTCTCGCCCTCGTTTCATTTTGTAATTAAAAGGACAAAGTGACATTGAGTCTCGTGACACCAAGGAAGTAGAACAAGAAAGAAAGAAAGAGTGATCAGATCAGTAGTGTTCAAATTGTGAGGAAGAGAACTAGAAGAGTTGGAGATAGAGAAGTTGCTTTTGCTTTTGTGTTTTGTTTTGTTTTTGCCCCAGTTGCTATAGGTCTACTAACCCTAGAACTAGGGCTAGTGTGCCCGTATATAATTTCTTTTTTCTTTCTTTCTTTCTTTTATTATTTTTATTATTATTTTTTTATTTTTCCCTTACACGAGAGATAACTATGAAATGCCCTCGTCCTTTGACCATCTTCCCCTTAAAACCCTTTCTCAACATTAGAAAATTCTTGTGTGGTTTGTGGGTAGTCAAGACAAGCCATGCCTCCAACCTCACCTTCCTGACTTTGTATCTTCAAAAAGGCATATTGTCACACAAAAATCCACAAGTCTACTAACTTAAAAGCACCTTCCTACTGCTTCCTCTCCACAGAATTGTTGCTATCACCGTTCCACAAAAAATATAAAAAGAATTAATTTATACCTACATTTACATATTTATATACGAACTCTCTCTCTCTCTCTCTCTCTCTCTCTCTATCTCTCTCTCTATATATATATATTATTGAGAATTAAATAAGACATGAAGAAAAAGAGGAAGCAGCTAGAGAATATTATACGTTGATCTAACAGTAGTACTCAAGATGCTTTAATCAATATGATACATGAGTGAAGGAATAAAGTCTTAAGGTGCCCTGGTTTTCGATCATGCCCTCTAAGGTAAACGAAAAAAAAAAGGGTTTCTACAAAGTGATTTCTTTCTTAATTCAGCCAAGCAGAACCCGAGTGGAAATTATCAAGCTCCATAAGTTTCATTGCATGCTTTGATCTCTTTTATTCCCAGGGGAATAAAAAATGGCTATAAATGGACGATGCATCCTGTTGCATGGCCCATCCGATGTACAACGAATATATGTGCAAGTTATATGAAAATTATATAGTCACAATCAAGGCTGCGTGTTGGCGCGCAAGGCAGATTTAATCATTTTTAATTCTAGAGAGAATATTAATATTTGATGAAAAGGATAACAAGGAAAATGCATATATAATGTATTAAGTATTTTTTTTTCTTCAATTAATATTGTATGCATATATATTCAAGGAAAATGCATATGAAACACACATTTTGTTAACATCATGTGCCCTGAGGATTGTTGAATTATATTAAATAATATATATATATCAACATGTTATACAAGCCGATCCATCAATTTTAATGAGTAGACAAAGTGTGTAATGGAATTATGTTAGACGACCATAAAGCACACATATAGTTTTCTTTTTCTTTGATTTAATGTAGTTTTTGACGATGAATAATATAAATAATCAAGGAAAATGTATAATGTTTCAAATAAGCCACAAATTATCTTATGCATACAGTTTCTTAAATGAACCAATACGTGGTTTTCATTAATTAGAGGCCAATATTTGTTGCTAATGTTGACCATTATAGCTGCAAACAACATTTATAGTCAATCTAGTAGAATTGTTGACTGTTCAAGCTATTTGGTACTATAAATAAACACCTTATTGCAAAAGCTTTGGAGAAAATATTTGATTAACGAATAATGGCATACATTTGATGAAGTGTGTGATACAAGCCCCTACAAAAAAACCTACTTAATGTTGAGTTGGTGGCAAAATTAATTAATTATCACATAGGTACATCTAATAGTTTTTAAGTTCTTCCTCATTTTATATATATGTGTGTGTGTGGCTCTGAAGTTTAGTTGACCCAACGATTATTTTCATTTTCATGTATTTCTATTTCACTACCTATATAGCTATATATGTGCGTGTGTGTGTGTGTGTGGCTCTGACGCTTAGTTGACCTAATGATTATTTTCATTTTCATGTATTTCTATTTCACAAGGTATCAGTTCTCCTCCACTGTATTTGTTTTATGGATTGAATAGAAACCCATTTTTCATTTGTGTTGAGGACCAAGTGTAAAACTTTGTATACAACGAGATGAAAAGATAGGACATAATACAGAATGTAAGAGACGGAAAATAGAGAGGTGAGTACTGCTGTGCTGGTTTCTCTCAAATTAGTAAAGTTGATTTTTTTGCATTTGTTCTGCCGTGTAAATCTTTAAACTTCTGAAACTATATTAGTTTATCAGTTTATCTATTGCTTAGTCCCTTTCGAGAGCCCTCTTATCCTAGATTCCCTAAAACATAATGAATAAATAGACTGAGTCAATATATACATATCTATATTCTTCTCTACATGCTATGTTTCTTCCCTTTCATGTGTCACTTTCATTTGATTCAAATTGATTGCGTGAATTTCTTTATACAAGTACATTACAAACTAGATTGAACGTAAATTTTAGATCGTCTAACATAATTTATATACTAAATTTATAATAACTGAATAACGAATTGGACTTGGGTGCCTAGTTCAAAGTGATCATAATGGGGAAATTATCTTGGCGGATTCACGATAATTTGCGGTATATCCAATGCATATACTAAATGATGGGGACTAAAATTTGTAAACTGGCTACACCATGGACTTCGAGATTAAACCTTCATTTCATTTTATTGATTAACAATGATTTTAAATATTTAATGAATTCAGTTTCTTAAATTCAATTGTTGGTCATAACACAATAATATATCTATCCTTACATAATTTTGTAACGACGGGCTTTTGCTTCTACTGGCGAACTTCGACCCATCTAATCATACAAAGGGACCAATCCAGCCTAACTTTTACTTGGATGTTCTATAACTAGTCATCCTATCGATAAATACAGACTGCACAAAATTGGCGTTATCTATCCATTTAGCTTTGTATCTATCTATACCTAAATTTTCACTTTTGAATTTTGCTCTAATTTGTAAATTCCCAACTGAACGTTGCTTAGAACAACACTTGGAAATTAAATGATCCATTTCTATAAAACCCAGAGTCCAAACAACTAAGACAAGATCCATGACGCAATATATATATATATATATTCAGCATATATCTCATTTGCTAGAGTTATATGAAAATTCACTTAGAATTTATTTTCTTTATTTATGTTTTGGGTTGTTTGGCTTTTTTGAGTTGTTCAATTAAGATTCAATTAGATTAGTTTAGATTTATTAAATTTCTTGATTAATTGAATTAAGGGTATAATAAGTAGTTTTAATATGCTATTGAAAATTAAAGTTTGATGACTTGTAATTGAAATTCTTTGCAGGATGAAACAATAAAATAGGGTGGATACTTGAATTGATATTCGGTGCTCTCATGTGGGCAGCTATATATATATATATATATCCTTACTTCACTGTTGCACTAAGCAAGGCGAAAGCGATGAGTCAGACATTAATGTCAGTGACTAAGCGTCTTTGCAAAGAACATGTCTTAGCAGGCCTTTCATCTTTGTACTTGCTCATTCATTAGTTTATAAATTTTTTTTAATATATATATGCATAAATATTGCAAGTTCAAGTTTCCAAAGTTGACAAGAAGTGCCAAACAAGCAATCTATATATAAAATGCATTCTTTTTTATTTTCGTTAATCTCTATAATATCTTAGATCATTTCAATTCTCATTCCCTCACCCCATATGTATATATAGAAATTCGAATCCCCAAACCTTTCAATCTCCACAAAGTTAGACGGATCTTTGTCACACCAAACAGCAGCAGTCTTGTACCTTTCTCCAATATCTCTCGGGATCTCACCTGCACAGAAGGCAGGAGAGAACAAACAAACAAATATATATATATATATATAGACTATACTAATCAGAATTTCTTTCTTTTGAAAAAAAGGTTAGAGGGCTTTCTCTTTGTTACTTTGTTTTCTAGCTCTTGTTGTGATCTTAAATTACAACATATACTATACAAATCAGAAGGTACTGTAATATTTACCAAACCTTGTGTTCAGATCTTCTTCTTCCTCTTCTTCTTCTTCTTCTTCTTCTACAGTTCTACTACTACTACTACTACTACCTTTTCTTCTTTCTCCATTGTCTTCTTCTATCTGTTTTTCTTCCTTTTTGACACCAACAATATATGCAACAGGTATGTGATGAGGAACGGAGAATCCAATGGACCGCCATTGAAGCATTTCTTTATTGGCAATCTAATTAACACGGATATATAAAACATATCTGTAGAATAAACTTTTTGATTTAGTAGTGCATTGTTTTCAAACCCTACCATTTACTTTACTCAGCAAATCCTTTTTCTTCACTACAAAATTAAGAAGGGAAATGTCATTTCAGTTTTTTTAACTCAACAAGACATTTTTCTTGAATGCATAATTAAAAAAAGGAAACTTCTTTTTCATTTACATAAAAAAGTTCATATTTATTGAGTACTTTGCACATCTTATTATTGTGTAAAATATTATCGAAAAAGAATTCAGATATACACATTTTTTAACAAAAATATAGCTCATTCCCTATTAAAAGAAAATCTAGTATCTAAATATATTTATAATTGATCATATTGCATAGATTGTAGGATGCCCTAAAGAAATTTGAAGCAGTAATTTATTAAAGATGGAGAAGACATTTCTCTCAAAATATAAAAATAAAAATAAAAATAAAGAAAGGACTGAAGCAAAGGAAAATATCAAAGAAATTGTTATAATTGCATTTTTTATACAATCATTTTATTTATAAACATTGAATAGATATGTAATTACTTCGTCATTTTATTTTCAAACATAATTTTTTTAAAAAAAAATATTAATTAAATTTATAATTTAGAGAAATTAGGGTACGTTTGAGCATGGTTGTGACAATTATGATATGCATGAAATTGTGGAGTATATGTATGATTTATGGGATATTTGCATGATTTTTTGACTTAATCATGATATTAAATTATTGTGACTGTTGGACTAGTTTAATTAGTATATTATGACATTTACATGCATACACATTTTAAACATATCTTGTTGACACAGGTTGCTGCATATTGAGTCACATCCACTAGATTTACTATTTACTCTATTTTTTTTTTCAAAACTTTAGAGTGTAGGCAAAGGAAAAAAAAAATTACCGACCATTAGTTTATTTAAAATTTTGTTTTATTTTCTCTTTTTAATGTATTTTTGTTATGTACTGGAAGTCATTTTATTTATGGACTTACTTTACGTGTAGCTTTGATGTATTCAACCTTCTTATATACTCTTAACAACATATGTATTATTTTCATTTTTGAATGAATTATCTTTTTTTGCTTCAGCTGTAATTAGACAACTCAAGGCATAAAAACGGCTTATTGTGTCAATTGGCTGCCTTGTAGCTGGGAAGGAGTCTAACAAAATAAATATTTATATTAATATTAAGGTGTGTACTTCTTTACTTAGTAATTATAAATTAATGCGGTAAATTGTAATAGTGATTTTGTTAAGTAAGCATGCCACTTGGCTAGATGGGTAGGTTTGAGACAAGAAATTAAGGTGTGGGCCGCCCTGTACTGAAAGTGCCGCAGCTGCCATTGCTTGAAGCTGTCTTTTTGATAGTTTGGTTGGTAAGAAAAAGAGGGCTAGCTATTGATTGATTTTAAGCAGCCTAGCTAAGCTATAAGTGTGAAGTTTTGTTTGTTTAAAGCTGCATCCCTATAGCTAATGAGAAATAGTCCTTCTACAATCTTATATAGCTGTTAAAAATAAAAAATAAAAAATAAATAAAAAAAAAACACCAAAAAAAAAAGAAAAAGAAAGAAAGAAAAGAAAAGAAAATCATTCGTATATAAACTTGCATGCATGCTCATCAATTCATATATTACTACTGCTGTCACCTTTCGGGATTGCAACATTTCTATCTTTCCAAGCAGCCTTTTCCAGTGCTTATTGATCTTTTCTTTCTGTTTCTCTTGGGGAAAGAGATCGAAGTGAGTTCATATAATAAAGTGCTAAGAGAGGTCAGCTTTTTTACTCTTAAAATAGCGGCTGTTAGCTAGGTTCTACTATTATTTATTATAAATGTCTGCAAATGTAATGTCATCGGCTCTGAGAAACGGAGGGCCCAATAGGCGCAATGCGCGTGGTGAGATGAAATCCTCGGACAACCCTTGTAGAACTCATGCGCCATCATCTCTCAATTGAAGAACCAGCCATAGTTAGCCGTGTGATCCAAAAGAAAGACAAAAAGAAAAAGAAAAAGAAAAAAGGGCAACAAATTGGAATGGACGCATGTAGCTCGTTTCATGAAATTTGAAAAATGAATGGCACCAAGTCTCACATAAATGTAAAAGTTAATGTATGTAATGGTTGTAAAGTCGATAATAAAGAGGTAACTTTAAGATTTTAAGATTCGACTCTGGTTATTGTCACCGTTATAAGGTGAAAGAATTAATGAGTATCAAACCTTCTTAAAAATATAAATATATGATGATATGATGATGGATTGGATGATGATGAAGCTGGTATAATTCTATATATTAATATTAGTCCTTTTCAACATATATATAAAAGGACGCTAAGGCATGGGATCCAAAGGGCCATAAGGGGAATGGTATATTTTTAAAATGCATGTGGCGATAGATACCTTAGTCAAAGTTTTTGGACACTTTTAAAATTATCATCAACCCATATTCGATATTTTCTTCCTCCTCTTCTACTTTGAAATATATGAATACTTTTAAAATGCATTTGGTTGGGGGGGGGGGGGGGGGGAAGGGGGTTTCGTAATTTTTTTTCCTGGGTTTCCGAATTGCAAACCCATTACATTTTTTTTTTCTAAAGAAAAATTATAGAAGAAGAAGAAAAAAAAATTTGAGGTATATATGAGTTAGAGGAAATTTGAAAAATCATATAAAAAAATTATATATATTGATGAATGTATCAATAACATATATTGGTTGCATGCTACATGTCATAGGGCAGGTTGCATCACACAATATCTATAGCTGTGTTTAAAACTTGAATGTGTTAGAAGAAAGGGTTTTTAATAGGAAAATAAATTAATTGTCTCATATTGGAAAGATGAAAAGAAGTTAACGAAAACAAAATTAAAGTTAAAGAAGAGTAACTTGGAATGGAAAAAATAATGAAAGTAGGCCTAAAGCTTGGACCCATGGAAAATTTATATGTATGATTTTGTAAATCAAAGACAAAAGGACATAAGTCTTGAAAGCCTTAGTCTTTGATTTAAATACGTTATTTTAATAGAAAATTCATATTTTATATAAAAAATGATAAATATTATGAAAATACCATAGATATCAAAATATATAACTAATATAAACTTAATTTCAAAAATATTATGTTTCATAAACAGTGATTTACGTATTATACGAATATTTATCGTATACCATTCATATATTATACATAAATAGAAGGCATATAATTGTGTTTTGTTCTTTTTCTTCTTCTTCTTATATGCCATGCTCTAGCATTCAATTGGCAACTAAAATCATTAATCTTTCTACAGATTTCACTTTAAAAAACCCTAAATGTCATCTACTTCTCATTTGAAGGCAAACTCCTTGTGACACATCCACTCTTTTTGATTCTAAAATTGTCTTTTCATCTAATTTGATTCTTAGAATCAAAGCTCCATAAGGTCATGGCAATGACATTGCAACTAGAATACTAAGAAGAAGACAAAGAAGAAGAGAGCAAAAAATCTTCTTGATTTTTGAATTGTCTCTTCATCTAATTTAATTCTCTAAATCAAAGCTCTAGGAGGTGATGGGAGGTGATGGGCGCGATGGCTGACGACTTAATTTTTGACCATTGCATCTTGGAAGACAATTGCTCAAAGGGTCTTCAAGCACATGTAAATAAGGAATGAAATTATATCTTAGGACATTACGATCAACATGCTTCTATCAATCGAATCCTTTTATTTCTTTTATTTGTTTATTTTTTGTTTGTTGAATTATTCATAATTTTTCAAGAAAGCAAATATAGGTTTTTTTAATTATTTATATTAAAAACAACTTTTTTCAATATTTTTCCTTATATTTTCTATTTTCTCATCGTCCTTAATTAATTACCACAACCATAGTAAGTAGAAGAGTACTATATACGGTGGAAATCAAGCATGCGTGTGCCATGGTTCCAATGCTTAACATAAGGCATGTGGCCCCCACAAAGCGAAGGGAGGCAACATCCAATAGAATGTAAGATCAGTCCTTGCTAGAGGAGTAGATATAGGTAGACAATTTCCTTAATATACAAGTACACTTTTAAAAATCTAACCCTAAAATTTTTATATAGGTAGTTACTCCTCTCGTGTCTACTAGGATGACTAGTTACTATTAACTTCCATTATGTTTTATTCTTATAACGTTTGATCTTTTTAATAAACCCTAGGGGTGACAATTTGTGTTTTGGCATCATAAACAAGTATTGTCGTAAAGAGGTGCGACTTATATATTGCAACGAGTTATGTAATAAACAGGTCATGATATAAAAGGGTCATATCTTAAATAGATTGTGTCATAAAAGGATACTTATGTATAACCTATTTAACTTTTTATAATCATTTTTTAAAATTATTTTTATAAAAATATTAATCAAAATATAAAATATATTAAATATAAATTAATTTTTTTTTAAAATTATTTTTAAAAAATAATAAAATTATATTATCAATATATTAATAAATACATTAATTTTAAATTAACTTATTTATAATTTGTCTATTAATTTATCCATAATCATGTTAAACGAGTCATTTTCGACTTTAACTAGTTAGCCTATTTATGACTCTGTGACGACCCATATTTTTAAGACACAAAATTTATGGGTTCGATATATCTATTCACATGCATTTTTCTGAATTTTTAATGAAAATACATGAATTTTTTAAAATTTTCTCTAATTTTATCCATTTAATTGAAGAAAATTAGATTAATTGAGAAATATCATTTTGGAAAGATAATACATTAATATTGAGGAAGTGTGATTTTTGAGGAGAAAATATGATTTTTAAAGTAATTATTTAAATTTTTAGAACGAATAATGAATTTTTGGGTGATTATGTTGAACCCCCTACTTTAAGCCAAGGGCGGCCCGACCGGCTATAACACCCCACCTCCCAAGTCCCATCTTTCACATTATCTGACGGTTCAACTCTTTTTTATCAAAAATCTTGGGATGCCCAGGAGACGGACCCGTGCTACATTTTCTTTTTCTTGGACCCAAATCCATTAGGGTTCCTAAGTACATTAGCCTATATACAAAATGACATCATGGTAAATAAGATTCTTCATTTATTCATTCAAAAATTTCGAGTACAATAATCCATTACAGCGAAAAATAAATTCAAAGCTAAAATACATGATTTAGCTTGGGCCGATGCGCCCTACATTGAAATAAATAAAAACTTTCAATAGATAAATCTCCTCGTAAGCTGATTAATTCCCTGAGATGTGAAAAATAGGGGGGTGAGCTAAAAAGCCCAGTGAATCATTCCATCTATTTAATCCATTATTTCAACCAAACAATGCAAGCATATCAAACACTTTCAGAGATTAATTCGATTCAACCAATATATTAATTCAGTCGTAATTTAGACCGAACGGGAATGACCTTTATGCTCCAGATCTACGGAGAGAGCTCAATTCTAAAACTCAAACTCGTCTCTAGTGGGATCATTCTTGAAACTCGTTCCATTCTGGTGTCAGTATTGATAGCCAGTTCCAATTCTACATGGAACACAGAAAGTCCCCCATACCGGTACGTGGTTGAAATCTTATTTAATCTTATTTTTGTGTGCAAGAGTATAGTAAATAAATATTTCAACAGTAATTAAACATACTAAAAGTATAACATCTTAAATCAACAGAAGCACAGATTTTCGATTTCTGATGTAGAAGATCGTACGAGACACAACTACAAAGCATACTCTCTCAAATAGAAAAAACGACTTTCAATTTCTAATGTAGAAGATCATACAAGACGCAACTACAGATCATACTTTCTTGGTCATGCAACATGATAATTGAATGACATAAATGCAAATAACAAGAATAAAAACAAAAAAATCAAGCTAACCAAACAAGCAAGCATTATCTAAGTCAAAATAATAAATTAAAAGAAAGGAAAAAAACTCACCTCGATATCGCTTCCTAAATTCTTTGTAGCACTTCGTTGCTACTACTTCGCGAACTATTTAGAATAGTTCAAGCAAAGAAGAACTAGAACTAAGGTTGTCAAAGAGGCAAAGAGAAAGAGCAAGAGAAATTTTTAACTCTTGTCTTTTGGATGAATAAAATGGGTGGAGTAGGGGGGTTTATATAGGGCCCTCTTCCAACTAGTGTTTCTATCATTCCAATGTGAGATTATCATTTCCTACATATGCATACCTTAACATCACACCAAATGAGATATTTCATTCATGAATGTATTTCCTTTATACATATACTTCTCTATGTATATTACTATCACACTAAACGAAATATTATTTTTATGAGTGCATCTAATTAATATTTTATACACATACTTTTCTATATTAATATAATACTAAAAATATTATTTTCTTATTTAAATAGAGAAGCGTATATTTACCCAACATTTCTATATATTTAATATTAATCAATGCATATCCCTTTATACTTCTATGCTAACTAATTAATTGCATATCAATGACAAATATATATATATATATATATATATATATATATATATA
>JAJIYU010003723.1:0-26243 GCA_030144865.1 Tinospora cordifolia
TCTTTATCTCCTAATATTGTCTTGTATTTATGAAAAGATATATTCTTTAAATCACTCATAGACATGAGATATTGAAAAATGGAATGTCAAGTGTGTGTCACTTGTAAAGTATCACGGACCCAACCCGCATATTGGTTAAGTCCACTGTCAAATAGAATGGTGGTTAGGTCCAACACTCAAATCAAAGAAACATGGGGGTTGGGGTGTTACAACAAGAAACCACAAAGTGATCAAAAGGCGGGGAAGGAAAGCAAGAAACAGAAACAAATTCACCAAACTAAAAGAAAACAAAAGAAGAAGGCTAGGAGACAAGGGTTGTGCTATGTGTGCAGACGAAGGGTTCATTTTGCCAGAGATTGTCCAACTGCACCTGCTCAGGCTTCTCAGCCACAAGACAATAAGGGTTATGGTGAAAACCAAGCTAGAATGTTTGTTGTTGAAGCTCCGGAAGATCAAGACCCTCAGTAGAAACCATCATAGTCCAATGGTAGGACAAATGAACTAATTTTGAATATAAGTAGTAGTAGGGAGTCTATTAGTTTAAGATTGCTATATGAATTTTGAGTTGAAATAAGACTTTGTACCAATTATCTCTATTAATGAAATTTATTTCCTTAAGAACTCCTAGTGTACCATTTTAAATAAGTGTTAGCATATTAAAGTAGCAAAGCCCTTGGGCATACCAACTTAGTCAAAACCAAACTATTTACTAGAAATACCTAACAAAACGACGCACAAGTGAATGAGAATAAATTTCGAGTACGAAATTCTTTTGAGGGTAACCCAAAATTTTGTCAAATAATTAAAGATAAATAAGTTTAATAAAATTAAATGAAATACGTAAAGTGAATCAACTTTGAAGATTTTAAGAAACTTTTGGATGCAAATTATAAGTAGGCAAATGAAGCCTTAATTTGATATTTAAATGAAAATGTCAATTAAGTAAAATTAATTATGAAATTTAAAGAGTTGCTTTCATTTCTTAAGAAATAAAGAACAGAAATAAAGTGTATATATATATATATATATAGGTTAATGTGTATGTGAATAATATGTGTGTTAAATACTACATATTATAGGAATATGTATATAGATAAATTTACACAATTGAATAAAAATGTTGTATGCTTATATTTATCTAATATAAGTATAACATTGTATAAGTATCTATTTATAATTACATAAATAATTATCTTTTTGAAAATAAAAAAATATGAAATAAATATAGATAAAAATATATGAAATGAAGAAATGAAAAATGTAGATTACTAATTGTTGGCATTAAAAATATTAAAGAAATAGAAAAAATATATAATAAATACAATATTTAAGAAATAGAAAGGGGAGAATATTAGAAAATTAATAAAATAGAAGGACATGTGCAATAAACCATGTTTACATCAATTAGAAAGTTTATAATTAGCAAATTTTGGATAATAGCAACCTTAGAAAGTGATTTTAGTAATAGAAACTACATCCAACGGCCAGAAACGTGTAATTTGCACGATCTGAGATCCCAAGGCCACGATCAAGCCCGCACTGAATGCCCGGATGCACCGGAATCACCACGATCCAACGATCCACAATTGATCCAATAGATCCAACGAATGAGATCAAAGCCACACCGAATGCACGGGAGCATCAAATCATCAAGATCCAACAGCTCACGATCGATCTCCTCGATTCGACGGTTTAGATCAAAGCCGCGTTTCGGTGATCGCGAACGAGATCCGCACACCGCACTCGTTGTTGATCCGATAGTCCAGGAGAGTTTCGTTGGTCGCGAACGAGATCCATGTGCTACGCTCGAGGACGATCTGACGGTTCAGATATAAGATGTTTTCGTTGATCGCAAATCGTGTTGCGCTCGAGGAAGATCCAACGGTCCAAATCCGATACATTTTAGTTGATCGCAAACCGTGCTGCACTCGAGGACGATTCTACGGTTTAGATATGAGACATTTTCGTTGATCGCGAACCGTGCTGTGCTCAAGGAAGATCTAACGGTCCGGATCTGAGACGTTTTTTGTCGATCGCGAACCATTGTTGCACTCGAGGAAAATTCGATGATTCAGGTTAAATGATCCGAAAATAAAATAGAAAAAATCCTAATAAATCTGAGAAAATGTTTCTAAAATCTGAAAATTGGTTTCTAAATTCCAAAAAATTACCCAAACACACTTGTTATTCTCCTATACTTGGGAGGCATGAAATTTTGAAGAATTGGCAAGTTTCCTACAAGGAGAATACCAGAAAGTTACCATTCTAAGCCATTTTAAACTCTATATAAAGGACCCCTAGTGCTTTCATTATTTTCATCCTAAATCAAGAGCATACTAGTCCCTCTTGACTCTCTCTGGCCTTCTTCTTGGAAATTCCCTCAGTTCTTGAGTAATCTTGAACTATTCTTAGGTGTTCTTGAGTGTCCTTAAGAGTTCTTAGGTGTTTAGAAGCTTTGAAATAACGAAACTCTGTCGGATTTCAAAAGTGTGCAGAAGATATTTATTTAAGGTGGAAGTGATTTCTAACTTCTACTTCTTTATTTTAATTTGAATAAGTCTTGCTTGTGTGATGATGTTTTGAAGTTGATTGATTGAATATATGTTTTAATATGCGCGTTTTATTTATTTGATGTGCCATGAATATACATGTTATGCATGTTTAGAAATCAAGAATAATGATGCATGATATGCATGAATTGTGTCATGAATAAATATTTAATGATTCATGTGATGTATATGTTATATTGATGGTTTAATCTGATATTGTATGTTTTATCACTATGAAAAGATTAAATAATGATCCTAACCACGTACCGGCGTGATGATGGGCTGCATAGCGTCATCGTGTGTGTTCCACCCCGATTCGGCTTGCCGAGTTACCATTGATGATTTTGAACTGGGTTTCCAAGAGTAATCTCACTGCATAGATATTGGGGTTTGAGTTGCCAAGAGTGATTATCTCTCCCAACGATGTGGAGCACAGAGATTACACTCTTTCAGTCTTAATGTCAATCATAAACAAGAAATTTATTTGAATCGCCTAATGTACAAAAGTTTTTGATATGCTTGGTTTGTTTGAGTCGAAATAATGATTTAAATGTTTAAAAAGATCCAATAGGCTATGTGCTCACCCCTTCCTTCTATTTTCAGGTAATTAAATTACATGAAGACCATGAATATTAGTTGGGTTCATTTTTTTTTGAAAGTTTCTAATTTCTATGTAAGGGCGTGTTGCCCAAGTTTTGAATCTTCCGCTATAATAGTTTTTCTTCAAGATCAAATTATGTACTCAATTTTATTTAATTAATTGAGTTTATGAAATTCATTTTTTTCTTGTATTATTACCTTGTTAAATTCTTAAATTTAAGCGATGTACTATCAAATACAATGAAGGCATGAAATGATTGAAATAGAAAGTGAAGTGTGTATCACTTGTAAAGTAACATCGGCCTGACCCGCCTTGTGGTAAAATCCAAATTGAAAATTCGGGGGTTGGGTGTTACTATGTGCTTGGAAAACAAGTACAATAAAGAATTAGAAAGGTTTCTAAAAATGAAATCAACTCAAAAGAATGTATTAGTAACTTCTAAAATCTTTACTTACTAATTCTTATGCATAGAAAACAAACAAAAGGAAAAAGGAAAAAGTTTTAGAAATGTTTCTAGAATGTGAGCATCCCAAACTTGCCAATTAATGCCCATTAGAACTCTATATAAATTTAAGCATGAGCACCATTCCATTTACTCCTACAAGAATTAAACAAGTTCCTTCTTGCTTTCTCTGCCTCCATTTTAGCATCCCTCTTTTTCTCTAGCTGTTATAAATAGCAATTGGAGTAGTATTAACGAAGTGCCGCACAAATTTCTATGCTATCAATTGTGGAGATCTAAAGAAGATTCAATAGAGGCTTCAAGAGGTGAAAAACCATTTAAGGTGGAAGTGATTTCTAAGCTTTTGACTTATTATTTTGATTCAGATGTGATGTGCATGGGTCTTTATTTTTTATCAAGAGATATGCCATGATAATGCATGCCACGAATAGAGATGCATGCTTAGGATTTTATGATTAATGATGCATATTTATGTTGATATATGCCATGTTACCATGCTCATATGTTTAATGTTATTTAAGTTCAATTTATTCACATGGATGTTATTTTTGTACACTAAATCAAAAATTAAACAAAGTTTTTAACCACTTACTAGCATGATGGTGGATTTTTATCATGAGTGTTCCAATCAGAAATTTTGGATGTGAAGTAAGGGTTCGAAGTTGACCCCACACCAAAAGATATGGATTTGAGTTTCAATCTTTGATCTTTCCCTAAGGGTCAAAACACTGGGATGTATTCCCCTTCTGTCCTTAATGTCAACTATAACAAACTACTATTTGAATCACGTAATCTCTTTAAGTGTTTGTTATGCATATTATATTTGTTTTGAAATAATAAGTCAGATTTTTGGAATGATCCATTGGGAGCGTAAGCTCACCCTTCCCTTTAATCTTTTAAGAAATTGATAATCAGAGGCTACTGAAATTTCTCTTAGATTATCTTTCTTAAAATTTCTATTAAATTGTAGGATATGTTGGCCTAAGTTATTTTTATTTAAATTTTAAGTTATTTGAGATTTACTCCACTGTAGTAAACAAAAGGCATTGTACCCTTGAAATTTTGAATTTATTAATGATATTGAGTTTTTCTTTATATCGTGGTGTTGAAATTATTTCTCATGAAAAAAGAAACATGTTAATGATTAATTATTTTATTTAGATGTTTCTAAATATTGTTTCTGTAAATTATGGCATGAGTTTCTAAATATTCAGAATGTTCCAAGGATATTAGAACAAAAAAAAAGGAAGTGAATAATGTAATACGAGGTATGTTTCCCAGACAGACCAAAAATGGAAAGAAAACATAGTTAGATGACATGGGCCCGGGGCACGGGAGGCGGGGTGCTACAAAGGTGGTATCAAAGCCTAGGCTTTAGATGCCTTGAGCAAGATTGGAAAGAAGTAACTCATCTAGTAAGACATTTACTATAACATCTCGAAAAATTCATATGAAATTTAAATTTTTATTTATAAAATTATATGGAATAAAAATTTTGTTAAGTCCCAGTTTAGCCAAATAAGCAATAAAATCAATTTAATAGATTTTTGGAAGAAAATATATGAATATAATGTATATTATGGGATACCATAGCCAAAAATACAAGGATACGTGCGATTTTTTATGAAAACAAGATTAGAAAGTCAATTGGGACCAAGATTTGGCAAAAATCCGAAAATAAAATAAGAAATTCTGCATAAAAATCAAAAAAATAAACTTAAAACTGCATCCAACGACCAAAAACATGTAATCCGCATGATCTAAGATCCCACTACCACAATCAAGTCTACACCAAACGCCTGGATGCAACGAATCATCAAGATCAAACAGCCACGATCGATCCATCAAATCCAACGGCGCACAATGCAGGCGCAAAAACATAATCGTGAATCCGAACATTGCACTTGAGGTTCATTGTGTGGCCAGGATCTGTGCTCATGGTTTCATTGATCGTGAACTGAGATCGGCACACAGCACTCGAGGTCAATCCGACAATCCAGACGCGTTTCGTTGATCGCAAATGAACATCCGGTGTTGCGCTCGAGGACGATCCGACGATCTGAGGCATTTTCGTTGATTGCGAATGGATGTGCTGCGCTCGAGGACGATCCGACGATGTGTTTTCATTAATCACGAACGAAATTCGTGTGCGAAATGCAAGGACAATACGAGCGCTGAGATTTGAGGCTCCAATTTCATTGATCGATCCGAGATCCGCATGCGAAACTCAAGGACAATCCAACGACCTAGATCAAATGCTCTAAAATTAAAACAAAAAATTACAGAAAAATTCAAATAAAATTTGAAAAAAAGTTTCTAAAATTCAAAATTTGATTTCTAAATTTTGAAAAATATCCCAAAAATACTCATTTTTTTCTTGAAATTAGAAAGTACGAAATTAAAGAGAATTTATGTGTTTTACTCCATGTAACATCTCAAAAAATTTATATAAAATTTGAATTTTCATTTAGAAAATTATATAGAATTGACGAATGAAAATTTTGGCAAGTCCTAGTCTACCCAAATGAGGAATAAAAATCGATTTAATCAATTTTTGGGAGAAAATATATGAATATAATGTATATTATGGGATGTCATAGCCAAAAATACAAGGATATATGTAATTTTTTATGAAAACAAGATTAGAAAGTCAATTGGGATCAAGATTTGACAAAAATCCAAAAATAAAACAAGAAATTTGACCAAAATATGAAAAAAAAAATAAAACAGATCCAACGATCTACGACCGATCTGCCAAATCCAATAAATGAAATTAAAACAACACCAATGCCCGAGTGCACCGGATCATCAAAATCCAATGGCCCGGAGATCCGCACACCGCACTCGAGGATAATCCAACGGCAGGCACGATTCGTTGATCGCAAATTGAGATCTACGTATGAAACTTGAGGTCCATCCCACGGTCTAGACACGTTTCGTTGATCGTGAACAAAGATCTGATGCTGCACTCGAGGACGATCCAACAATCTGAGGCATTTTCATTGATCGCGAACAGAGGTGCTGCCCTGAAAGATGATCAGAAGATCTGAAACGTTTTCGTTAATCACGAGCGAGATCTGCATGCGAAACTCGAGGACGATTTCGTTGATCGATCCGAGATCAATCCGACGGCCTAGATCGTTACTCCGAAATTAAAAAATTAAAATTACAAAAAATTTCGAATAAAATCCAAAAAAGGTTTCTAAAATCTGAAAATTTATTTCTAAAATTCAAAAAATACTCATTTTATTCTTAAAATTAGAAAGTACGAAATTAAAGAGAATTAGGGTATTTTACTCCAAGAAAAACTCAAAAGTTTTTATTTTTCTCCCTTTTAAAGCCTATATAAACCCCCCTACGCTCTCAATTTCCTCATTTCAAAAATAAGAGTTGAAATTGCCTCTTATTTTCTAAGCCTTCTTCTTGGCACCCCTTCCCATCTTTCCTTCCTCTTACTTGTGTGTGAGAAGTTCTTATCTCGAATTGCGGAATTAAGTTGGGTGATCTTCATTGGCACTACTACGTGGGGGAATTGCTGTCGAAATTTTGGAAGAAAGCGTCACAAGGTAGAAGTGATTTCTAGAACACCCTTCTGTTCTTATTTAAATTTATGGCGTACTCATTGTTTGTGTGTTTTTCACTAAAATCAAAGATTTTAAATTTCAATTTCAGAATTTTAAAACTTTATTTCAGTGTTTCAGTTTTGATTCATGTTTGAGCAATCATATCATCCATGTCATGTTGGTATCATGCTTAAGCTTTTAAATTGAAGTTTGATGCATGTTTTATGTGTGTTTCATAAATTGACTATGTATATTCTGAATTTTAGTTTGATTTCATATTCTGAAGTTTATTTTATGAGATCATGGTATGAGAATTAATCTAAGACGATGGTGATAATAACCATGTACCATCATAGTGGTCAAGGCGACATTATGGATGTTCTTTTCATATGAGTTAGGTCATATGGTTTTCAGACCTAAGTACTTGAGGGTCGTGTACCACATAACCTGGTGGGTCACCATGTGCAACGGGTTGATGCCGACACATGTCACTAACGGGTTGATGTCGAGTGGGCTTTGTTTACTTAGTTAAGAGCTTCAAGGGATTAAAGGCCGTTTTGGTTTGAGACTCAACTTAAACAATTTGTTGTTTGAAACGTCTAATGATTGCAAGTGTTTGAATTATATTGTGTTATGAGTTTGAATATGAAATGCGGTTGCTCGAAAAGGATCCATTGGGTTATGTGCTTACCCCTTCCTTTCTTATTTTTCAAGAACATGAAACCTATGGAGCAGTTGAATATAGATAGTTTTTATATAGTTTCTACTTTAGAATTTTTAAAGACATGTTGCCCAAAGTTTTTATGCTTTCTATTGAAAAGTATTTTTTTGAAGTCTTCCACTATAACAATTAGTTCTTTGAGAAGTTTAGTACTTTCAATTATTCTCCTATTGTGAATAAAATAGTTTGAATTTCATTATCTCTTTTAATTTGCCTTGATTTTATTAAAGGGAAAAATTTTCTATTCTTGAATTTTTATACAGAGGCATGAGATATTGAAAAGAAAAGGACAAGTGACAAGTAACACTGGCCCGACCCGCCATTTGGTTAAGTCCACTGTCAAGAGAATGGTGGCTATGTCCAATGCTTAAACTTACAGGGGTTGGGGTGTTACAAGTGCGGTATCAGAGCCTAGGCATTAGGTGCCTTGGGCTTAAGATAGAAAATCAAGCCTAAATATGTGTTGATTAAGCTAGAGATAGAAAATCAAACATTAGTTGCTTGACAAGAATCAGAAACCCAAATTAGGGCTTCACATTGAATTGAATTGAATTTAGAATGCCCTACCTTCTATTTTTTGAAATTGATGAATGTTTTAGAAAATGTTTTCAAAAAAGGAAATATATGTTTTGAAAACATTTTGTTTGGATACAAAGATTACAAATTGAGCTGATAGTGGGTAAGCCTTGTCCCGAGTAAAGTTAAACATTGAAAGGGAGGTGGGTTATCTCGCCCTAGAAAGCGCAGTTGCTTAGCAGACTTCGGTCTCACTGCCTAATATGGAGGTTGTCCCACCAACTTATATGAGTAGTCAAAGTTGAAGAACACTCTTATTTTTTATAAAAGAAAATGAGAAGGTTGAAAATTAGGGCAAGAAATTGATTAGAAGTCAAAAAAGATGTCAAAGGTGATATCTTTACTAGACAAAGGTTGTAAGTCAACCAGAATCGAACCCTAGGTCTAGAGAAAAGATCTTAGGTAGAAACAAGTGTAGCTATGGGTGGCACAATGGATCAAAAGCATAAAACTCTAGGACATAGGCTAGAAATTGAAACTTGTGTGAAAATAGAAAATTGTTTAATCAGGACACGTGATCGGAAAGCTTCTATAATTTTTGGTTTCTATGTAGTATGGGATGCATAGGAATTCGGGATTATGGAGGAAGCCTGGACTCGAAGATTGATGGACCATGTGTGGTGAATGGTTGGTAACTCTGGCAGAACGGGTTTCTCTATGGTCGCTGGAATGGAACGGTTGAGTATAGTAGGCTCAGAAACCTTAGTTATCGAGCAATTTGCGAAATTGTTTGGGTGCAGGTCTGTTTTGAGTAAAAGCCTAAGTGGAAGGGGTAGAGTGGTACAGGACACTTGAACCTAAAAGCTTAGGTGGAAGCTTGGAACCTTGCTGTGCTAGCTTGATGGTACAATTGTATGATATGCATGTTGTAATGTTTATTTGCTTTAAAACCAAATCCTATACCCATGCATGAAGAGAACCTAGAAGAAACACTTTAGGCCACTGAACAAATCGAGAACCTAGAAACAGAATCTAGAGTCATGGTAGTATGAATGTTTGCTAAAACAAACATTGACATTGAAAAGACGAGTAGTGCTAGCCACACACCATTTCAAAGGACCAGCCCGTGGATGGTGGAGGATGATGCAGATGGATCCCAACATTGACGTTGCGACCATGACCTAGGGAGAGTTCAGAGAAAAATTTTATGACAAATTCTTTCCAGAGGCAACTCTTAAAAAGCTGCAAGAAGACTTCACGAGACTCAACCAGGGGGATCTCACAGTAACTGAATATGAGAGGAAATTTACGAAGCTGGCCAAATTTTCTCAAGAGCTAATCCAGGAAGAAAGAATGAAAGCCAATAGATTTGCACAGGGTCTCAAGATCAAGATCTGAAAGGTCATCATGACATTGGGCCTCCGAACCTACAAGGAAGTTGTTGAACGAGCCCTAATTTTGGAAGAAATGCTCAACTTGGAACAAAGGTTGAGAGGAAAGAATAAGTGGAACGTAAACAGAAAATACCAACAAGGAACCCAGAAGAAAAGTAAAAGTGGTAAGGCTCCACAGAAACAGGGGTAGAATAAAGACGAGTGAAGGGAAGAAGCTAAGAGGCTGAGGTTGTATTTCGTATGCAAGCAAAAGGGGCATTTGGTGAAAAATTGCTCAAATACAGTAGCTCAGGCTTCCCAGCAGCAACAACAAAATACTCAAGGGGGGAAGTCAGAATGGGCGACCTCAAGACAAGCAGAATCAGAATGTCAATCAAGGGAAAAACTAGGGTCGTGGTCAAAACTAGGCCAGAATGTTCACGGTTGAGACCCAGGAAGACTAGGCCCTTGTAGTAAAAGGTACGTTCCTATTGTTTAATGTTGTTGCGAGACTATTGTTTGACTCAGTCGCCTCAAAATCTTTTATCTCTGAAAAACTAGCCGATAGGTTACAACTTGTGACAAAAACAATGCCTGTGACTTTGAATGTGTCCACACCAATAGGGACTATTGCGACTTCAAAGAAGATGTGTAGTTGTGACCTTAGATTTGGGGATAAACTTTTAACAGTCAACCTATATACCCCACCTTTCTATGGCTTTGATGTAATCTTGGCGATGGATTGGTTAGACCAGTACCAGGCCCATATAGATTGTCCTAAGAGACGGGTAACCATAACATTACCTTCTGGGGAGATCTTTAAAATCAATGGGGATATGAAAAGACTACCAAGGAGTCCAACCCTAGCCTTGTTGAATTGTTTGAAGCAGATAGATGAGTTCGAGGAACTCTCTAAAGAAGAACCTACTGACTTGAAGAAAATTCACGACTTAGTGGTAGTCATTGAGTACAAGGATGTGTTCCCAAATGACTTACCTAGACTACTACCAGCTAGAGAGTTAGAGTTCAAGATTGAACTTCACCCTAGAACCAACCCTATAGCCATACCTCCTTATAGAACGGCGCCAGTAGAACTAATCGAGCTGAAAACTCAACTGGATGAGCTAAGGGAGAAAGGTTTCACCAAGCCAAGTAAATAACCTTGGGGAGCCCCAGTACTATTCGTGAAAAAGAAGGATGGTTCCTTGCGACTATGCGTCGACTATCAGAAGTTGAATCAAGCTACAGTAAATAATAAATATATTTTACCAAGGATTGACGACCTATTTGATCAACTAGGAGGAGCCACTCATTTCTCAAAATTTGATCTTATGTCAGGATACCATCAACTGAGGATTCGAGATTCTGACATTCACAAAACGACCTTTAGAACAAGATATGGATACTTCGAGTTCACCGTGATGCCCTTTGGTTTGACCAATCTTCATGGATTTGATGAGCCGAGCGTTCTGACAGTACCTTGACCAATTTGTAGTGGTATTCGTGGATGATATACTAATATACTCTAAGTCAGAAACTAAACACCTAGAAAACTTGAGGATCGTACTAGAAACTCTCAGAAGAAACTAGTTATATGTTAAATTTAGTAAGTGCGAATTCTAGATGAGGTCGGTCAAGTTCCTTGGCCACGTAGTGTCAGCAAAAAGCATCTCTGTAGATTCAGGAAAGTGGAAGTTGTTGTGAACTGGAAGCAACCCAAGACAATAACAAAAATCAGAAGGTTCATTAAGGGCTTAGCAGGCTACTGCAGAAGGTTCATTAAGGAATTTTCCAAGTTGGTAGAACCTATGACTAAGTTGACCAGAAAAAGAGTTAAGTTCCAGTGGGATGAGAAATGTGAACAATCATTCCAAGAACTGAAGACAAGATTGACTACGGCTCTAGTTGTAGTCACCCCAACTCCTGGTGTTACTTTGTAACATCTCGAAAGGTTCATATGAAATTTGAATTTTCACTTAGAAAATCATATGGAATTGATGAATGAGAATTTTGGCAAGTCATAGTTTACCAAAATGAAGAATAAAAATCAATTTAGTGGATTTTTGGAAGAAAATATATGAATATAATGCATAACATGGGATTCATAGCCAAAAACACAAGGATATGTGCAAATTTTGATCAAAACAGGATTAGAAAGTCAATCAGGATCAAGATTTGGCAAAAATCCCAAAAGAAAGCAAGAAATTCAGATGAAAAATTAAAAAGAATAAGCTTAAAATACATCCTACAATCCACAATCGATCTGGCAAAATCCAACAAACGGGATTAAAACCAAACCGAATGCCCGGGTGCATCAGATCATCAAAATCCAATGGCCAGAGATCCCCATACGAAACTCGAGGATGATTGTGCAGCCAGAACGAAAAATCGTTGATCGCGAACTAAGATCCGCACACTGTGATCCAGGATCATCCGACGGTCGAGATCAAAGCCGTGTAGCCGATTGCGAAACCATGCTGGGCTCGAGGATCATCTGACGGACCAAATCAAAGCCGTGTTAGATAGATCGCGAACTATTGACACACTCAAGGATCATCTGACGGAGCAGATCAATGTCGTGTTAGATAAATTGCGAAGTGTTGATGCGTTCGAGGAAAATCAACAGTTCAGATCGAAGACTTTGATTTTTGTTGATTGATTTGAGATTAATCCGACGGCTGAGATTCAGGGATCCGAAATTAAATACGAAAATTACCAAAAAAATCACGAAAAAACTCAAAAAAATTTGAAAATCCGAAAAAATAGGTTTCTAATTCCAGAAATTATTTCTAAAATCCAAAAAAAAATTGAAAATTACTCATTTTGCTCCAAAAATTATAAAGTATGAAATTAAGGAGTATTAGAGTGTTTTATTCAAAGAAAAACTCAAAACTTTCTAATTTTTTGCCTTTGACAACCTATATAAACCCACCTAGGCTCTTAATTTCATTCATTCCAAAAATAAGAGTTGAATTTTTCTCTTGTTTTCTCTAAGCTTTCTTCTTGGCACCTTTTCCCATCTTCCCTTCTTCTGTGTGTGAGAAGTTCTTCTCTCGAATTGGGGAATTAATTTGGGCGATCTTCATTGGCACTAGTACGTGGGGGAATTACTATAGAAATTTCTGAAGAAAGCATCACACGGTGGAAGTGATTTCTAGAACACCCTTCTATTCTTATTCAAATTCATGACATGTTCATTGTTTGTGTGTTTTTCACTGAATGCAAAGATTTTCAATTTCAATTCTAGAATTTCAAATGTTTATTTCAGTATTTCAATTTTGATTCATGTTTGAGCAATCATACATCCATGCCATGTTACTATCATGCTTAGGCTTTTAAATTAAAGTATGATGCATGTTTTATGAGTGTTTCATGAATTGACTATGCATATTCTGAATTTTAGTTTGATTTCATATTTTGAAGTTTATTTTATGAGATCATGATATGAGAATTAATGTAAGACGATGGAGATAATAACCACGTACCATCATAGTGGTCAAGGCGACACTATGGATGTTCTTTTCATATGAGTTAGATCATATGGTTTTTAAACCTAGGTACTTCAGGGTCTTAAACCACTACTGGGTCACCATGTGTAACGGGTTGATGCCGACATGTGCCACTAACGGGTTGATGCTGAGCGGGCGCTATTTACTTAGTTAAGAGCATCAAGCGATTAAAAGTCCTTTTGGTCTAAGACTCGACTTAAACAAATTGTTGTTTGAAACGCCTAATGATTGCAAGTGTTTGAATTATGATTGTGTTATGAGTTTGAATATGAAAGAGGTTTATTTGCAAAGGATCCACTGGGCTATGTGCTCACTCCTTCCTTTCTTATTTTTCAAGAACATGAAATCCAAGGAGTAGTTGAATATAGATAATTTCTTAGAAAGTGTCTACAATATTATATTTTTAGAATTTTTAGGGCATGTTGCCCAAAGTTTTTATGGTTTTCTACCGAAAGTATTTTGAAGACTTTCGTTGTAACAATTAGTTCTTTTTGAAGAGTTTAGTACTTTCAATTTCTATTATGAAGAAAACAGTCAGAATTTCTTTATCTCTTTTAAATTGCCTTGATTTTATTGAAAATTTTGTATTCTGAAATTTTATACAAAGGCATGAGATATTGAAAAAGAAAAGAACAAGTGTGTGTCACTTGGAATGTAGCACCGGCCCGACCTGCCGTTTTGTTGTCTAATGTCAAGAGAATGGTTGCCATGTACACTGCTTAAAGATACTGGGTTTGGGGTGTTACAGAGGTGGTATCAGAGCCTAGGCATTAGTTACTGGGCCAAAAATAAAAAGTTTCCTCTGATACCAAATGTAGTATCAGAGCTCCGTTATTAGAAACACCAGACTAGAATGAGAAACTCAAACTTAGGGTTTTACCTTGAATTGAATTGAGTTTAGAATGCCCTACCTTCTATTTTTGAAATGGATGAATGTTTTAGAAAGTGTTTTTTTTAAAAAAGGAAGTATATGTTTTGAAAATGTTTTGTTTGGATACAAAGACTACAAGTTGAGCTGATAACGGGTAAGCATTGTCCCGAGTAAAGTTAAACATTGAAAGGGCAGTGGGTTATCCCGCCCTAGAAAGCGCAGTTGCTAAGCAGACTTCGGTCTCACCGCACAATCTGAAGGTTGTCCCACCAGCTTATATGAGTAGTCGAAGTTGAAGAACACCCTTACTTTCTATTAAAGAAAATTAGAAAGTGGAAAATTAGGGTAAGGAATTGATTAAAAGTGGAAAAAGATGCCAAAGGTGGTATCTTGACTAGACAGAGGTTGTAAGTCAACCAGAACCGAATCCTAGGTCTAGAGAAAAAACCTTAGGTAGAAATGGGTGTAGACATGGGTGGCACAGTGGATCAAAAGCATCAAACTCTAGGACATAAGCTAGAGACTTAAACTTGTGTGAAAATAGAAAATTGTTTGATCAGGACACGAACCCGATAAGCTTCTATAATTTTTGGCTTCTATGTAGTATGGGATGTTGGAATTTAGGGTTATGGAGGAGCCTTGAACTTGGAGAATGATGGACCATGTGTGGTGAATCGTTGGTAACTTTGGTAGAATGGGTTTCTCTATGGTCGCTGGTATAGGACGGTTGAGTATAGTGGGCTCGGGAACCTTAGTTGTTGAACGGACCCTAATTTTTTAACAAGAGCTCAACCTAGAACAGAGGTTGAGAGGAAAGAATAAGCGAAACAAAAATGGAAAGGACCAACAAGGGACCCAAAAGAAAAACAAAAGTGGTAAGGCTCCACAGAAACAGGGGCAGAACAAAAGTGAGTCAAGGGAAGAAGCTAAGAGGTTGGGATTGTGTTACGTATGCAAGCAGAAGGGTCATTTGGCGAAAAATTGCCCAACTGCACCAGCTCAGGCTTCCTAGCAGCAACAACAAAATACTCAGGGGGAAGTTAGAATGGGCATCCTCAAGCCAGACAGAATCAGAATGCCAATCAAGGGCAAAACTAGGGTTGTGGTCAGAACCAAGCCAGAATGTTTGCGGCTGAGACCCAGGAAGACTAGGCCCCTACAGTAGAAGGTATGTTCCCATTGTTTAATGTTGCTGTGAGACTGTTGTTTGACTCGGGTGCCTCAAAATCTTTTATCTCTGAAAATCTAACTGATAGGTTACAACTTGTGACAAAAACAATGCCTATGACTTTGAATGTGTCTACACCAATAGGCACCATTGTGATTTTAAAGAAGATGTGTAGTTGTGACCTTAGGTTTGGGGATAAACTTTTAACAGTCGACCTATATACCCTATCTTTCTATAATTATGATGTAATCATGGGGATGGATTCGTTAGACCAGTACCAAGCCCAGATAGATTGTCCTAAGAGATAGGTAACCATAACATTACCTTCTGGGGAGATCTTTAAAATCAATGGGGATATGCGAAGACTACCAAAGAGTCCAACCCTAGCCTTGCTAAATTGTTTGAAGTAGATGGATGAGTTCGAGGAACTCTCTGAAGAAGAAGAACCTATTGACTTGAAGAATATTCATGACCTAGTTGTAGTCAGTGAGTACGAGGATGTGTTCCCAAATGACTTGCATGGACTACCACCAGCTAGAGAGTTAGAGTTCAAGATTGAACTTCACCCTAGAACCAACCCTATAGCCATACCTCCTTATAGAATGGCCCCAGTAGAACTAATTGAGCTGAAAACTCAACTAGACGAGCTCAGGGAGAAAGATTTCATCAGGCTGAGTAAATCACCTTGGGGAACCCCAGTTCTATTCATGAAAAAGAAAGATGGTACCTTGTGACTATGTTTCGACTACCGCAAGTTGAATCAAGTTACAATAAAGAATAAATATCATTTACCAAGGATGGATGACCTGTTTGATCAATTATGAGGAGCTACTCATCTCTCTAAAATTGATCTTAGGTCAGGATACCATTAGCTAAGGATTCGAGAGTGTGACATTTACAAGACAACCTTTAAAACAAGATATGGACACTTCGAGTTCACCGTGATGCCCTTTGGTTTGACCAATGCCCCGGTAGCCTTCATGGATTTGATGAACTAAGTGTTCAGACAATACCTTGGCCATTTTGTAGTAGTATTCGTGGATGATATCCTAATCTACTCTAAGTCAGAAGCTGAGCACTTAGAACACTTGAGGATCGTGCAAGAAAGCCTTAGAAGAAACCAGCAATATACTAAATTCAGTAAGTGTGAGTTTTGGATAGAAATTGTCAAGTTCCTAGGCCACATTGTGTTAGCAAAAGGCATCTTTGTACATCCGGAGAAAGTTTGCTATTATGAACTGGAAGCAACCCAAGACTGTAACAGAAATTAGAAGTTTCTTGGGCTTGGCAGGCTACTACAGAAGGTTCATGAAGGATTTTTCCAAATTGGCAGAACCTATGACTAAGTTGACCAGAAAGGAGTTAAGTTCCAGTGGGATGAGAAATGTGAATGGTCATTCCAAGAACTGAAGACAAGATTGACTACGGCTCCTGTTCTAGTCACCCCAATTCCTGGTGTTACTTACACACTGTGTACTAATGCCTCGCTGAGTGGATTGGGCACAGTTTTAATGCAAGAAAAGCAAGCCGTCACGTTTGCCTCAAGCCAACTGAAGGTCCATGAGAGAAATTACCCTACTCACGACCTAGAGCTAGCGGCCATCGTGTTTGTCCTAAAAATTTGAAGACACTACCTTTATATCGAGAAATTTGAGCTTTTTTCAGAGCACAAGAACTTGAAGTACATCTACACCCAGAAAGAGTTGAACCTCAAGCAACGGAGATGGATGGAATTCTTGAAAGACTATGATTTTGAACTACACTACCATTTAGGGAAGGCTAATGTGGTGGTCGATGCGTTGAGTAGGAAGTTCAACAAACAAGATGAGGAAAAAGGTTAGATGTACTAATTTATTGGGGATTTTAGGCTGGGAGTGACCTTAATAAAAAAGGAAGCCTACCTTTACAATATGTCTTGCCAACCAGACTTATTGCATCAGATCAGAGATGAAGAGAGGCAAGACAAGTGGCTCACTCAACTAATTGAAGGAGTTACACAAGGAAAGCATGCCGACTTCAGGATGGATGCTGAAAACATCCTAAGGCTCGGCGAAAGTATATGTGTACCTCAGCAGGGAAAGAACAAGCATGTCATACTTGATGAAGCTCATTAGACTAAGTATACCATGCACCCTGGTGGGGATAAAATGCCATGGACTTCGTTAGTCGTTACCCAAAAACCAAAAAGGAGAAGACACTGTTTGGGTGATAGTGGATCGTCTCACCAAAGTGGTTCACTTCTTGCCAATCAGATCCACAAACCAAGTCAGCGAGCTGCGAGAAATCTATGTGAAAGAAATCATCACACTTCATTGTGTACCCAAGACTATCGTGTCTGACAGAGACTCTCGCTTCACTTCAATGTTCTGGCAAATTCTACAAAAGGAGATGGGTACTAAGCTCACCATGAATACAGCATTTCACCTTCAGACAATTGGTCAGTCTGAGAGAGTTATCCAAATTTAAGTATTGACACATGGTAGATTTTGCCTATAACAATAGTTATTAGGCAAGCATAAAAATAGCTCCATTGGAAGCTCTTTATGGAAGACCCTACAAATCACCTACTTGTTGGGCTAAACTTGAAGATCAAGTATTAACTGGGCCAGACATGGTGGAAGAAACGAGCAACTAAGGCAAGTTAATACAAAAGAGACTGACTAATGTGCAGAGCCGTCAAAAGAGCTACGCAGACAAAAGGAGAAGACCATTAGAGCTTCAAGTTGGGGACAAAGTATTTTTGAGGATCAGTCATCAGAAGGGTATCAAAAGCTTTGAATTCAAAGGGAAGTTATCTCCAAGGTTTGTTAGACCCTTTGAAATACATAGAAGAATCGGAGAATGTGCTTATGAGTTGGACCTACCAAACTGGATGACTTCAGCACATAACGTATTTTATGTATCCATGTTGACGAAATACGAACCTGACCCCTTTCACATCATTCACTAGGAGGAAGTGAATATTCAAGATGATGCTACCTACGAGGAAACAGCGGTCTGAATCCTTGACCACAAGGTACAAAATCTAAAAACAAAGGATACCCCATTAGTAAAGGTACTGTGGAAACATTACGGGGTAGAAGAAGCCACGTGGAAACTCGAAAGCAAGATCAAGACCAAGAACCCGCATCTCTATTTACAAGGAATACCTAAATATGTACAAATTTCAAGGACGAAATTTTTTCTAAGGAGGGTAGGTTGTAACATCTCAAAAAATTCATATGAAATTTGAATTTTCACTTAGAAAATCATATGGAATTGACGAATGAGAATTTTGGCAAGTCATAGTTTACCCAAATGAGGAGTAAAAATCAATTTAATATATTTTTGGAAGAAAATATATGAATATAATGCACAACATGGGATATCATAGCCAAATATATAACCAAATCGAATGCCCAGGTGCACCGGATCTCAAAATCCAACGGCCAAAGATCCGCGTATGAAACTCAAGGATGATTGTGTTGCCAGAATGGAATTCGTTGATCGCGAACTGAAATCCACACACCGTGATCGAGGATCATTCGATGGTCGAGATCAAAGTCGCGTAGTCGATTGCAAAATTGTGTTGCGCTCGAGGACCATCCTACAAACCCGATCAAAGCCGTGTCAGATAGATAACGAATTGTTGACGCGCTCAAAGAAAATCCAACAGTTCAGATTAAAGACTCTGATTTCTGTTGATTGATTCGAGATTAATCCGACAACTGAGATTAAGGGATCTGAAATTAAATATGAAAATTACCAAAAATAAAGAAAAATTAAAAAAAATTGAAAATCCAAAAAAATAGGTTTTTAATTCCAAAAATTATTTCTAAAATCCGAAAAACATTTGAAAAATACTCATTTTGCTCCAAAAATTAGAAAGTACAAAATTAAGGAGAATTTGAGTGTTTCATTCAAAGAAAAACTCAAAACTTTCTAATTTTCTCCCATTGAAAACCTATATAAACCCCCTTAGGCTCTCAATTTCATTCATTCCAAAAATAAGAGTTGAATTTTCCTCTTGTTTTCTCTAAGCGTTCTTCTTGGCACCTTTTTTCCATCTTCCCTTCTTATGTGTGTGAGAAGTTCTTCTCTCAAATTGGGGAATTAAGTTGGGCGATCTTCATTGACATTAGTACGTGGGGGAAATTGCTGTTGAAATTCTAGAAGAAAGCGTCACAAGGTGGAAGGAATTTTTACAACACCCTTCTATTCTTATTTAAATTCATGGCATGCTCATTGTTGTGTGTTTTTCTCTAAATTTTAAAGATTTTCAAATTTTAGTTCTAGAATTTTAAATGTTTAATTTAGTATTTAAGTTTTGATTCATGTTTGAGCAATCATATCATCCATGCCATGTTAGTATCATGCTTAGGCTTTTAAATTAAAGTATGATGCATGTTTTATAAGTATTTCATGAATTGACTATTTATATTCTGAATTTCAGTTTGATTTCATATTCTGAAGTTTATTTTATGAGATCATGATATGAGAATTAATTTATGACGATGGAGATAATAGCCACGTACCATCATAGTGGTCAAGACGACACTATGGATGTTCTTTTCATGAGTTAGGTCATATGATTTTCAAACCTAAGTACTTGAGGGTCAAGTACCACTACTAGGTCATCATATGTAACGGGCTGATGCCGACACGTGCCATTAACGGGTTGATACCGAGTGGGCTCTATTTACTTACTTAAGAGCATCAAGGAATTAAAGGTCCTTTTGGTCTGAGACTCGACTTAAACAAATTGTTGTTTGAAATGCCTAATGGTTGCAAGTGTTTGAATTATGATTGTGTTATCAGTTTGAATATGAAAGAGAGTAATTTGAAAAGGATCCACTGGGCTATGTGCTCACTCCTTCCTTTCTTATTTTTCAGGAACATGAAATCCATGGAGTAGTTGAATATAGATAATTTCTTAGAAAGTGTCTACAATATTATATTTTTAGAATTTTTAGGGCATGTTGCCCAAAGTTTTTATGTTTTTCTACCGAAAAGTATTTTAAAGACTTCCACTATAACAATTAGTTCTTTTTGAAGAGTTTAATACTTTCAATTTCTATTATGAATAAAATAGTTTGAATTTCTTTATCTCTTTTAAACTGCCATGATTTTATTGAAAATTTTGTATTCTTGAATTTTATACAAAGACACGGGATATTGAAAAAGAAAAGAACAAGTGTGTGTCACTTGTAATGTAGCACCTGCCCGACCCGCCATTTTGTTAAGTCCACTGTCAAAAGAATGGTGGCCATGTACACTGCTTAGAGATACAAGGGTTGGGGTGTTACATACTTACACACTGTATACTAATGCCTCACTGAGTGGATTGGGCCCAGTCTTAATGCAAGAAAAGCAAGCCATCGGTTTTGCCTCAAGACAACTGAAGGTCTATGAGAGAAATTACCATACTCACAACCTAGAGCTAGCAGTCATAGGGTTTGCTTTGAAAATTTGGAGACATTATCTTTTCGGTGAGAAATTTGATTTGTTTTCAGATCACAACAGTTTGAAATACATCTACACCTAGAAAGAACTCAACCTTAGGTAACAAAGATGGATGGAGTCCTTCAAAGACTATGATTTTCAACTATACTACCATCAAAGGAAGGCCAATGTAGTGGTTGATGCGTTGAGTAGGAAGTTCAACAAACAAGAGGAAGAAAAAGGCCAGATGTACAATTGATTGAAGATTTTAGGTTGGGTGTAAACCTTAACAAAAAAAAGCCTATCTTTACAATATGTCTTGCCAACTGGACCTATTACGTTAGATCAGGGATGAACATAAGCAAGAAAAGTGGCTTGCTCAACTAATTGAAGGAGTCACGCAAGGAAATCATACTGATTTCAGGATGGATGCTGGAAATATCCTAAGACTCGAGGAAAGGATATGTGTACCTCAGCAGGGACAGAACAAGTAGGTCATACTTGATGAAGCCCTTCAAACTAAGTATACCACGCACCCTGGTTGGGATAAGAGATACTAGAACCTCAGGAAAACCTACTAGTGGAGAAGAATGAAAAGGGACATAGCTAAATACGTCTCTAAGTACTTAACATGTCAACAAGTGAAAGCAGAACAGTCAGTAAGCTGGGAGAAATCTATGCGAAAAAAATCGTCAGACTTCATGGTGTACCCAAGCCTATTGTATCTGATAGAGACACTTGCTTTACTTCACAGTTTTGGCAGAGTTTATAGAAGAAAATGGGTACTAAACTCACCATGAGTACGACATTTCACCCTCAGATTGATGGTTAGTCTGAGAGAGTTATCCAGATTTTGAAAGATATGTTGAGGTCTTGTGTTTTAGATTTCAAGGGGAGTTGGCACAAGTACTTACACTTGGCGGAGTTTGCCTATAACAACAGTTACCAGGCAAGCATAAAAATGGCTCCATTCAAGACTCTCTATGGAAGACCCTGTAGATCACCTACCTATTGGGCTAAACTTGAAGATCAAGTATTAACTGGGCCAAACATGGTGGAAGAAACAAACAACCAAGTCAAGTTAATACAAAGGAGACTGACTACTGCATAGAGTCGTCAAAAGAGCTACGCAGATAAAAGGAAAAAACCATTAGAGTTCTAAGTTGGGGATAAAGTATTTCTGAGGATTAGTCCTCAGAAGGGTATCAAAAGGTTCAAATTCAAAGGGAAGTTATCTCCAAGGTTTGTTGGACCCTTTGAAATACTTAAAAGAATCAGGGAATGTGCTTATGAGTTGGACCTATCAAACCGGATGACTTCAGCACATAACATATTCCATGTATCCATGTTGAGGAAATACAAATCTGACCTGTAACACCCATAATCTCGTGGTCGTGCCACGTCAGGAGCGAACAATAGTAAATAAATAAATTATTTCATAGCTCACTCGCACTCGCGCGAAGGCGCGAGTGATGTGAAAGGAAATCTGTTACTTGAGCGAAAAAAATAAGAATGCTAATGATAGCATGATAAAACTATAAATTATGTTTTATAGATATGTATAATAGTTGAAATAATTAATTGATGTTTATTATGACTAGTGTAGGAAAGAAAAATATATATTTATTGAATTAATAACAATAATAATAACAGTAAGCAATATATAAATTTATCACAAGGTTCATACATTAATTTAAATGGTAACACAGGTATTCATATAGATGTATATGGGTGTGTGTGTGTATATAGAGAAAAAATAATATATATATATATATATATCATGGTAATCTTATTATAAGTCTTCATATAGATATATATTCAATTACATGGTTGGAAAAAAAAATTGATTTAGATTTTAAGAGATTAATATGTATATATATGCATACATATCTTATACAATATGAGTATGGTTAAAATAAGAAAAATACAGGTTTATGAAATTATAATAGGAATTAACTAAGCTAACTTGAGCAAACAGTAGAGGGGTGGAACGTTGGCCTATTGAAGACGCCGGAACAGGAGAAGGAGCTGGAAAATTTGGGGTGTGTGTTGTCGGTCGAGAGGCACGTGAAAATGAAGAAGTTCCAGGAGTAGCTGCTGTTTCTCTGTCGTTGTTGCCGACTGGGAGCAACAGACAGGGGACAGAAACGAAGAAGAACAAGAACAGAGGCCGAATATGATGAATTTGAGGATTCGAAAACAGAGCTACAATGCTCTGTCGTTGCTGCAAATGAAGAAGAGGAGTTTGTGCATGAAGAAGAATGAAACGAAGAGCAAAATGGAGCAGCTGCAAATTGGAGTGAAACAGCAAAGAATGAAGAAGAGGGAATCACCGCTGCCAGACGAAGAACAGAGGAGGAGCAAAACAAATCAGTGGCTGTCACTGCTGCTGCGTTGGATTGAGACAGAGCAGGGGACGAGTGGAACATGATGAAAACAAGGGATGAAGTCATGTAGCTGGCTGTACATGTGGTTGTTGGTCCGTGACAATGAAGAAGATGAGGGAGGTGCGTGTAAATTGGTTTCAGCTGCTGCTTCCATCGTTGCAGCTGTTGCTGCCATTGCAATTTGTTGCTCCGGACAGTTAAGTGCAGAAGCCGAAGAAGAAGAAGACTGAACAGAGGAGAACCAAGGAAACAGGTTGCTGCTGCTCTGGTTTGGAGTTGAACGGAACAGAGGATGCATGAAGAAGCTGGCTGCAGCTCATGTAATGGGAGAAGAGGAAGAAGCAGAATTTCTTCTGCTGCTCTGGACGCCAAACAGAACGAGAAGAGGATGACGGAAACCAGCAGCTGCTGCTGGTTGTTGCAGCAGCTGCGAACAAAAATTGAAGAAGAAGCTGTTTGTGCAAGGGGTGAGCTGAACGAGCAGAGGAAGGGAGAACGGAGGTGCAGCAGCTGCTTCTGCTGCTGTTGCTCCCGGCGGCCAACGAAGAAGAAAAATAGAGGAAATTGCAGAAAAAAAAAATGGCGATGAAATTGTGGTTTATATGTGTTGAAACTGCAGGTTTGGATGGAGAAGATGGAGGAAGTTGGTACGTGGAACGGGGTAGTGTGCTGTCCGTTAGGTGTGTGTAGAAGAATTCGAGCTGTTGGCTGCCTTATTGTTGTCCGTGGTGTGGAGGAAAAGGGAAGTGGAAATGGAAGAAGGAGAAACAGGGCGTTGAAATGAAGAATGGGAACTAGCAATGGTGAGTGTGTTATACTTTGTTTTTGGACAGCTAGCAAGAACAAGGCACAATGAACACCTTCAGCTAATGAACTCAATTTTGGTTCGACCGGATGATGAAAGCAGCAGAGGTAAGATTGTTATGAAAATTCTGATTAGTGTTATTTCGATATATTTAATTAATAATGAAACTATAGTATAGTTCACCAATATAATAAGAATTAGAATCTAATATAATGTAAATAAATCAATAGGAATTGATTAGAACAATAAAGTTTTGATAAACTTACCCATCTTAGAATGACAAAATACTAAGGTTTGAGGAACAAAATTAACTAATGGATTTCCATGTGTTTATTTAAGTATTTAATTTAAGTTTTAAAATTAAGATCATTTGTTTAAGTAGTTAAAGATCTAGAATTAGGAAATTAAATGAACGAAAAATCATTGAACTGACACTCAACAATAATCTTAGCAAAGCTTTATTATTAAGAAAAGATTCTCAAAATCTCAGTTTGAACTAGACTATAGACTTGACAAATAGAAGTCTTATTTTATTCATAATTAAATTAATTTTGATATTAATAAATTATTCAAATTTTAAAGATTAAATCATTAGAAATTGTTTAAGTTTAAGGGTAATTCTATTAAATTTCTAATTTCAGAATTATACATGGTATAGTATGGGATTTCGAAGGAAAGCAAGGTCGCCCGGAAGAACAGCAAGACTAGGTGGGTATGTAATACCCTAAAATTTTGTCAAATAATTAAAGATAAATAAGTTTGAAAAAAATAAATAAAATAAGTTGAATAAATTAATTTCAAAGTTTCTAAGAAATTTTGGGTGCAAATGGTGGGTTGGCACATAAAAAAATAATTTATATCGGAGATATAATAAAAATTAGGATAATTAAATGAAAATTACAATTTAATAGAATTAACTATGAAATTTAAGGAATTGCTTAAGAAATAAATAGAAATAAAATAATTACATATAGTAGCTAATATGTGTATGAATAAAGTGTGTGTTAGCATAAATAAATGTTAATATTGCATATTAGGGGAATATGTATATAGAAAAAAAAATCTTGTATAATTAAATAAGTGTAGTGTACATGTATAAAACATTATTGGTGTATAACTACATAAATTATTACCAGAAAATGAAATATGAAATAAATAAAAATATATGGAAATGGAAAATATTGATTATTTAATTATTAGCATAAAAAGTATTAAAGAAATAGAAATATATAAAATAAATGCAATATTAAATAATTAGAAAGGAGAAAAATTTAGCAAATTATCAAAATAGAAGAAAATATACAACAAAATCAAATTTTTATCAATTTGGAAGTGTCCAATTGGCTAAAATTCGGATTATAGAAGCTTTGGAAAGAGATTTTGTAATTAGAAACACGATCCAACGGTCCAAATTTGATCTGTCCAATCCAACGAATAAGATCAAAGGCTTAAACGACTCCCAGATGCACCGAATCATGTAGATCCAATGGCCATGAATCGATCATCCAAATCTAACGGCTCGGATCAAAATCGGAATCAAAGATCGCGAACACACTGCGATCGACGCGAATCGGACGGTCCAAAAATGATCAAGTTTAATCGAACGGATGTGATTCGTTTCGTTGATCGCGAAATCTGATCTGCACACGGAACTTGAGGTTCATCCAACGGCGATGATCAAAGTCGTGTGGATCCGATTGCGAACCAGTGACGCGCTTGAGGAAGATCAACGCTCCAGATCAAATTCGATGATCTTGATCATGATCTGATGCTATCATCGAGGATAATCAACGGCCGAGATTCCACCCGCCAAAACCTAATCGCGAACGAACACTACGATCGAGGTTGATCAACGGATGAGATCGAAGATCCGACCTTGTAGCTTAATCCGAGAACGATCCAACGGTTCTGATCTAAATTGAACGCGTGTGTAATACCCCAAAATTTTGTCAAATAATTAAAAATAAATAAGTTTGAGGAAATTAAATAAAATAAGTTGAATAAATTTTGGGTGCAAATGGTGGGTTGGCACATGAAAAATAAAATAAATTAGAGTTATAGTGAAAATTAAACAAATAAAACCTTAAATTGATAATTAAATGAAAAATTAAAGTTTAGTAAAATAAATAAACAAAAATAAAATATAAATACACGTATTGACTAATATGTGGTAAATAAAGTGTAAATTAGCACAAAAAATGTGAATACTACATATTATGGGGATATGTACATAGAAAAAATGCATATAATTAAATAAAATGTATTTATTAAAAATAAATCAAACATTATGTGAATA